>JAIUZE010023247.1:0-14140 GCA_022085475.1 Heliosperma pusillum
GAACTCGCTTTCTCAAGTCAAGAGCATTAGGCACAAACAAACGGCCATGGAATCGAAGAACACCTTTATCATCAAACTTGAAATCTTTAGCTTTTCCTTCTAGAAGTTTGGCTTGAATAGACTTGTAGGTAAGATCATCAACTTGGTTCTCGCGGATCTCATGGGGGAACACAGGTTCGGCAGTCATAGCACCAACATAATCAAATCCATGTTCCACGAATTCCAACTTAATCTTCCGAAACTCAATACAAAGATCAACGGGTAAAACCGGCAAAGCATTCAAGGAATGAGAAGATTTCCTACTAAGAGCATCGGCAACAACATTAGCCTTCCCTTCATGATACAACAACTCAAAATCATAATCATTCACCAATTCTAACCATCTTCTTTGTCTCATATTCAACTCCTTTTGAGTAAATATGTACTTCAAAGTTTTGTGATCGGTGAATATACGACAATGAACACCAATAAGATAATGTCGCCACACTTTCAAAGCATGAACAACGGCGGGCAATTCCAAATCATGAGTAGGGTAGTTCACTTCATGAACTCTCAACTGTCTCGAAGCATAAGCCACCACTTTCCTACTTTGCATAAGTACACAACCCAATCCCATCTTGGAAGCATCACAATAGACATCAAAGTCTACACCATCTTCAGGTAAAGTCAACACCGGAGCGGTAGTTAACCTTTTCTTTAACTCTTGAAAAGCGGCTTCACAAGCTTCATTCCATAGGAACTTGGTTTCTTTGTTCAACAGTTGAGTCATCGGTCTAGCAAGCTTTGAGAAATCTTTGACAAATCTTCGGTAGTAACCAGCTAAACCAAGGAAACTTTGAACTTCTCTAACATTGATCGGACTCTTCCAATCCACCACAGCTTCAATCTTAGAAGGATCCACCATTACACCTTCTTTAGAAATCACATGCCCAAGAAAGGACACCTTAGGTAACCAAAATTCACACTTGGAGAATTTGGCAAACCACTTTTGACGACGAAGAACACCCAAAATAGTCCTTAGATGAATAGCATGCTCTTCTTCGGACTTGTAGAAAATAAGGATATCGTCAATGAACACCACCACACACTTGTCAAGGTACTCACTAAATGTGTGGTTCATTTGATCCATAAAAATAGCGGGAGCATTAGTCAATCCAAATGGCATCACCTTGAACTCATAATGACCATACCTTGTACTAAAAGCGGTCTTCGGAATATCAACATCACGAACGAGAATTTGGTGATAACCGGATCTTAAATCAATCTTGGAAAAAGTAGAAGCACCCTTTAGTTGATTAAACAAATCTTCAATTCTTGGTAAAGGATACCTATTCTTGATTGTAATCCGATTCAACTCACGGTAATCAATAAAAAGTCTCATATAACCATCTTTCTTCTTCACAAAAAGAACGGGAGCACCCCAAGGCGAGGCACTTGGTCGAATAAAACCCTTCTCAATCATATCATCAAGTTGCTTCCTTAATTCTTTCAACTCGGTTGGAGCCATACGGTAAGGAGCTTTAGCTATGGTTCCGGAACCAGGTACAAGATCAATAGAAAACTCAACATCACGCTTGGGAGGAATCCCGGGCAAGTTCGGGGAACACATCAACAAATTCACGAACTATAGGCACATCTTCAATATTTGGCAAAGAGGTAGTTGAAGAAGTCACAATACACAAGTATGCTTGGTGACCCTTTCTTACCATACTCACCAACTTCATTGCGGAAATCAAAGACACACCTTTTTCGGGATGAGATCCCTTATAGGTTATTCTAACTCTTAATGGACTCTTTAAATAAATCTTTTGATCTCTACACTCGAACCTAGCATGATATAACGCTAACCAATCAATACCTAGAATTATATCGAACTCTCCTAGAGGAAACTTAAGGAGATTTGCGGGAAAGATAGCACCCGAAATAGATATTGGAACATTAGGATAAAGAGTAGAACAAGAGATAATTTCTCTAGACGATAAGGATATGGGAGTATCCTTACTAGAAGTAGGCTCAATAGATAATTTATTAGCATAAGTCGAAGACACAAAGGACATAGAAGCACCGGTATCAAATAGAATAAGACACGGTTGCTCTAAGATTGAGAACATACCCGTAATTATCTCCGGATGAGCATCGGCTTCGGCTCGGCTCAGAACGAAGATAGAACCCTTAGGTTTGGCGATTAGAGGGGGCAACTTACGATCGGGACAATCATCATAACGGTGACCACTCTTTTGGCAAAAGTAGCAAATATATGGTCGGTTGTAACATGCCACACCGGGGTGGTGTGGAAGTCTACAACGGTTGCATAAGCGACCTTTAGCTTGAGGAGGAGCATATGGCCTATGAGCCACATTAGAAGTAGCTCGGGGAATGAAAGGAGCGGGAGCTCTTGCATTTGCATTTGAAGGAGGATTGAATCTCCTCTTGTTGGCATAAGAGTTGGAGGAAGACAGAGTAAGCAGTCTCTTCCCAAAGAAATTAGGCCTAGGAGTGAAAGAAGGAGAGGGATTCATCATCATAGCTTCATCCTTGATGGCCTTCATGAAGTTTGCGGCCCATAGAGCATCATCATATAAATCCCCAAAGGAAGTAGTATTCCTCCTCACTTTACTTTGAAGTAAAGCACTAAGCTTGTTGCGGTAGTAAAAAGCTCGGTCCTCGTCATCTTTGATAAGCCTCGGAGCAAAGTGAGCAAGCTTGTTGAACTCCGTAGTGAAGTCTTGTGCCGACAAGTTTCCTTGCTTGAAGTCAATAAATTCCTTGACCCTTTGTTGCTTGAGCTCCTTAGGATAAAATCGACCTTCCACTAGAGCTGTGAAACAAGCCCAATTGAAATCATCTTCAAGATTAGCGGTGGCACTAGTAATCGCCCACCAATTATCTGCTTCCCTTACAAGGAAATGCTTGGCAATCCTTACCTTGTCCTCTTCACGGACATGGTATAAATAAAATTGCTTCTCCATTTCTTGGAACCATTCCGATAACTCGGTAGGGTCCGGCTCTCCACCGTAAGGTATAATCTTACTCCTAGCTATTTGGCTTGCCACCCAAGCATAGCCTCCTTGATGGTTATCTTCTCTACGAGGGGGAATTTGGTTGGCTTGAGCAATAGCCGCATCTTGTTGATTCTTCAACACTTGCGTAAGAGCTTCTAGCATAACGTTTTCTACTACTCGAGGTCTAACCATCTTCATAAGAAACAAAAAGAAAACAAGTTAATCCTAACACTTAGCATAAACAAATAGACTACCAAGTAAAGTCCTTAACTTCTACCCATCTCTCACTTATTATTTCAAGGTCAAGTAGTTTAAGTTTAGGGTTCACGGAAAGTCAAGACAGAACTAAAATTCAAAGGGTCGACTTTGGGAAAAACTGGCAGCATGAAACGCTGCCAGCGCCAGCGAACGCTGCCGGCGTCCTACGACGCTGCCAGCGTCTAGGGACGCTGCCAGCGTCCTGGTCTGGGACACGAACACGCAAAAATTTACAATTTCACTAAGGCATAACACAACATCATCTATCATCATAAATCATCAATTCTCATATCAATTATCAACTAACAATAACCATCATCAACAACTCAATTCCTAAGATTACTAATCATATTCTAAATACGATTACTAACATAGAAAACACATATAACACGTAAATGATATCGAGTAACCCTTCACCGTTACCTTTTCGCGTCTTCAATTCGCGTCGATGTCTTCTTCTATCAAAAAGTAGTCTTTGTCGGGGTCTTGGAGGTCACCACCTACAGTTAGATAATAAAAGATGAATATACTTCACCTTGAGAAAGACGGATAATTTGAAAAGCGAGAAAGACGGCAATTTTATTACCAATACGGATAAAGGACGATGCGAGGGAAAGAATAAGACGAACTTGAGCGAATTTAAGCGAGTAACGAAGGAGTTGTGAAGATTCTAAGATGGATCAAAAATGGAGGCTAGGGTTTTTGGGGTTTACTTGGTGAGGAAGAAGAAGATGGAATGTGAGGGAGTTAGGGTTATGAGGGAGTATATGAAGGAGTAAGTGGAAAACATGAGAAAAAGCCCAAAAACGTCTTAAGACGTAACTTACTCAAAATCTCGCGTAAAGTCCAAATACGAACTCGGAATTTCTAAATTAGACACGAAAAATTAAATTCTAAACTAAAACTAAATTTCGCTGAAAAGTATCCGCAAAATATTTTTACTATAAAAATAGGGTACATTTGCGGGTGTTACAATGAGTAACTACAACTGATACGGATTAGTCGACATACAACTAGAATATAGACACCACAATGGGCGAAAATAGAATTGGAAAATCATGATCATTAACAAAATTGAATGGTAATGACAATAACCAAAGATAATGTTATCTTAACACGTTAAAAATTAGATGGTGGATTAGAGCATATGACAAAACACAACCTTACATTTTACGCAAGGTTCACAATCAGTGTATATCAAATTATGAATAATTTACACATAGTCATAGTTTTACACCATATGACAAATACTCCATCAAACAATATCATATGTAGTTATTGTTCCTTATTAAACAACTAAGACAAATTATTGTGACTAGTTTTAAACTCGTGCAAGATTTGCACGGTATGCTACTTAATCTATATTGTCAAAAAAATTATTGAATGTTTTTTTTCTAAATTATATTTGTTGTTGCAACAAAGTATGAAATATGACAAAATATATTCTGATATATCAAAAAGCGGAGAACAGAGTTAGACAATGATTATTGATTTGTTTCACCAATCACCCGTATTATGTATGATTAATTACTCGACATGAGAATTTAAACTACAATATTTTAAACATCGTTTTAAATTGTGTTTGGTCATATATTTTCGTATTATAAATAAGACTGGAAAGAAAAATAAGCAACATCGTTACACGTATTATAGGTGTGAATAAAATTTCCAATATTTTATTCGCCTTACCAAGCTTTTAAGACTAAAGAAAGCAAATATGATTTTAGCCATGAAAGTTGGACTGGTTTCCTTAGTTGTAAACTCGAAATTAGACGAAATAGGGATATGTTTTGGGGCAAATCGATGTATTTTGTATAAATTAAGCCCAACACATGACTAAACGCATACTCCCTTATTTAAATAAACCCGAAAAAACTAAAAAAAAACAGCACATTCGTTAGTCCTGACTCTCCTAAGCATTGATGTGAAAGAAAATAATCCAAAATATCAATCGTATAATTAGAACACCTAGAAACTAAACTCGCGTATTTAACATAGGCCAACTGAAAATTATGTATTTAACATGGGCGACCCGTCGCAAGCTTAAGACATGTCAAACTCCCCTTACAAAGAGCAAATGCGGATAAGTTGGCGGAAGGGGAGTCCATTTCACACCCACTTGGTCTATGTGATGGGGACTTGACCCGTCTTAAGCTTGTGGCGGATCGTCCCGCCACAGATAAAAATTTGTGATATTAAAAAGGGCCAAACCAAACATGATGAACCCGCAACCCAAAAATAATGGACTATACTAATTTAACCCATCTCTCTTTATGTGTACACCAACCCTTTCCGAATTGGCTTCTTTTACTCTAATATATTACCTTGCCTCTCATACATCTGTCCTCCCTCTCATAAATAGTGTTTACCCAAATCTCACATTTATTCCGACTCTTTTCTTTTTTCCTTTGTACCTAATCCTACTCATAATTTATGAGTACTAATACCTTATAATTAATTTTAAGTGTATATATTAGTAAACATCCAATTTTAGGAAGATTTATTGGTCAGTGTTTCATCTTTTATATTTTCTCATATGTTTATGCATGTTTTTCTTTTAACTTTGATTATTTATTATTCTTTATTTATTGTTTTACTCATTATTAAAGCACGCTGGGTCGGAGTTTGGTGCCAAGGCTCAACTCGTTGCCTTTCCTTTTATTCATAGTTGGGAATTTATACCACATAATAGATCGAGTATGTTACGAATCGAGTGTGTTGGCCTTCGTCAGGTGCATGGTTCACGATCGGTAGATCATAAAAAGTAGTATGTTTCCCTTATTCTGGTCCTGGGACTGTGTCCGGATCTCCTACGTGCGATTAAAAGTGCTTGCTTATGGGCAGCTTACGGGACCAATTTATTAGAATTTCCACTCTATAAATTTATATTCTTGAATATAATTGTCCGAGGAAGCAGTTGCTTCTGATGAAGATAATTTTTTTGGAAAAAAACACTTATTTATTTTTTTTATACGGATTATAACATAGTATTTTTAAAAAATTATTTTTGAAAAATTTCCTTGTATTTGTTATTTATATATTTTTTTAGAAAATTTATTCTTTCTTTGTAATTTTCGTAATACTTTTATTTTTTAATCATAATATCATAATGTCAAATGTAATGGAGAGAATCAATATAATTGCAGAGTTTACAACAACTAATATCATAATGTTTTGACTTGTACAATTTGCTATAGACTATTAAAATTAGTTTGGAAGGAAAGAGAGTAATTAATTGTTAGGGAAAGTGTGTGAGTCCTACTTACCGTAAAGAAAGGGAAAACGTTGAGTATTTTTTAAGGCAATAAAAAGGCTGGAAAAAATTCAGCTTATATATATAGGGGATTTATTTATATATATTTATATTTATATTTATGAGATGGTTTCCATCACCGATTTGAAAGATTTTATATTACATACACGTCGCCTTTAAATATCGATCAAAAGGTTAACAACACTGAACTAATAGATTAAAATTCCATATCCCTTTTTTCTTTCTTTCCCGGACTATGGACTGTAATATTTATAAGATAAGATTGAATTGTAAAAATTTGTATTTGTATGTTATTTTTTGTAATTTTGTGTATAATAATTATAATATTCCAATTCCCTTTTTTTTTATGAATGCATTTTTTTTTTCGAATTTATTTTTTTATATGTAAATATCATATTATATAATCTCAATTATCATAAATATCATGTATTATATCCTTTGTAATCATATTATAATGTTTCAAATTAAAGGAGAAGGCATGAGAGAAAATAATTAATTGCAAATGGGAGGAGAGAGATAAATTAAATGGTGTATTGTTTGGTGGGTCCTACCCGCCAAGAAAAGAGTGGAAAAGTTGAGTATTTTCCAACCAATAAAAAAGCTGGAAAAAACTCAACTTTTATATATAGAGGAGATTACTATTCTTATTGAAATAAAATATCTACACCAATTTAATGCCAGTTAGGCGCAAATCACATAGGATCAACATGCTTAACCATTGATTTTCAGTCAATTGAAAATAATTGTGCAAAAGTGGATGTTTGTAAATTACTTTGCATAATTCATTTTACTGGTGTAATATAGACGGCCGCCAAGCATTCGGTATTTCCATATAATAAATTTTATGCACTATTCCTACAAATATAATCCAATGACAATTTGTGGCTTTTCAACAAATCATTAAAACAAAGAAATTGGAACTTACGACCTTACATATATGAAGATATATTAATGTTACGTCATCACATGTCATACAAACAATAATAATATTCAATAATTCGTAGCATATATTTTCTTACTTTTATTTTATATATGCACCACTAGTTATATATTTATGCATCTCAATAAATAAACAATTACGGAGTATGATGGAAACGTACCTTAACTAACGGAATAAAATAATAAGATCTGATATGAATCTCCAGATTATCAGATCTTAATAATAGACGAATAGATTTAAATTATTGAACGGGTTAAGATTATTAATTCTGAATAGCTCAGACGGTTAAGACTCGTGCTGGTAACGTGTTATAAAATATAAAGAAGTAAGTGGAAGATGGTAGAGAGAGATGTGTATTTCTTATATATATATATATATATATATATATATATATATATATATATAGAGTGAGCATCCGGTGAGTCTAGCTTCTTAGATGAGTACGGTCCTATCAATTAGGACCATTGGATCAACAAGATCCCAGAGCTGCCGTTCAGCCACGTCGCCAAAAAAAAATTGTGAGCATAATAAAAGAAATAGTCAGTCTTCCATCCTTTCAGATTAATCATAAATTTTTCTCTCTCTACAATTTTACCCTCTCTCTTTCTCTAATACCTGACAAACTTATTGCTCCAAAATCCTAAAACCCTAAAAATACCAAAAAAATTCAAAACAGACGTGTGAAAATCAATTGAAGATCGAAATTAAACTTACTTCTTATCATCTTTCTCCTTGCTTACACACAAACAAAGAGGTAAAAATCAACATTAATTTAGTTTTTATCTTTGTTTTAGATTTATTTTGTTGTATATAATAAATGTTGATATTCAATCTGATATTGTATGTGTTTATATTGTTGTTGTTGATTGTTTATGCGATTAATGTCGATTGTAATGTTCATAGTAATTCTGGAAAAAGTTAGGGTTATGACATGGTGAAGTTGAGCAGCAATTTTAATTTGTCTTTTGTTAATATACGATTGATTTATGTCATAACTTGCAATTATATGAACTTTTAAATCCGATAATAATCTCATGTTCAGATTTCGGATTTATGTATTTGTTCATAATGTTTGACAAAAAGTTAATGTTATAATATTGTGAAATTCATATTTGGATTTGTTTTTAGGAAAATTACAGGTATGCAGCGGCGGCGGCGATTAGTTAAGCTAACCGCTGTAAATATACTCGACATATATTGTAACATTATTACTGTAATATTGTTACTGTAACAATAATACAGTAACATGTGGACTGAAACTGAAATATTGAACTGAAATTAAAATGTTGTACAACATTAAATATTTGATGGTGTGTGATTTAACCAAATTAAATTAAAATGTTGTACAACATTAACTCAAATATTGTTGTTGTTGTTGTTGTTGTTGTTGTTGTTGTTGTTGTTGTTGTTGTTGTTGTTGTTGTTGTTGTTCTTTTTCTTCTTCTTGATTGATTTGATTAAATTGTTAGTTGATTTCTCTTTAATTTAGATTTTGTTTTCATCAAAAAGTTTGCGTTCATGTTTCACTCAAATTGAGTAATTGATTTTTCATCAAAAAACTATGTTTGATTTGCGTGTGTTCATATTTTGTTGTCGATTGCAGTGTTTGTGCAAAAAGTTAGGTTTCTGACCTGTACTTGTTTTCGTGAAAATTGGGGTAAAGGTGATGATCACCTTTCGTAGCATACTCGAGACATGTTACTGTAATACCACTACCGTAACATTATTACTGCATAATAGAGATGAACTTGAAAAACTGTTATAAAATTGTATATTCTTGTGTGTTCATCCAATTCAATTTGATTGCATAACATTGTAATAAACTCACAAATGGTGTTATTGTAATATTATTACTGTAATATCGTACTGTAAAATTATCAGTGATGTACCACACCTTTCGTACATTTTAGTTATTAATGGTTGAATGTTTGTTTTGAATGTCAGAAAATTTAAAGATGAAGGTTTGAGAAATCAACCAACACAAAAAGGCTTGCAAGGAAGATAAGCGAGAAGAAGGCAGCGCTATTGAAGTTGAAATGCTAGTTGAGATTGTTAACATAGTTGACATATTTTGATGTGTGATTATTATATGTATCCTTATTGTAAACGTTTCATATTATTGTAATGTATTGTTGCCAAACATTTTAGCATAATAGAAGCACCTGATCGGCTCTATATTCACTTGACTTTTGTTGATGAAATGAATCAATTAGAATTGGAACTTTTACAATTGTTCCCGTGTTACTTTAATGAATCAATGATGTTACAGTATCCTCGTTACTCTAAAATTGTTACTTTAATGATTTAATGAGTAAATGGTGTTACAGTACCACCGTGACAATACATCATTAACAGCTACGAAAAAAATAAATAAAGAGGAATACACATCGTTCTATAATAAACTAAATTAACGAAGTGGTGTGGACCACACACACACAATAAGTCATATTAGATTCTATGGCCATTTAAAAGGTTTACAATACGATCTTAAATAAATAGGCTATATGGGATTTGAACCAATACCTATGTGCAGAGTTGCACATCGCTCTCTCATTTGAGCTAATAGCCTTTAAACGAATTATTCGAACTTTTAAAAGAAATGAATAATAATAAAAGGTCTTGTCCTTTTATTAATCCTGAAAAATGAAGAGGATTTTAATTCTGAAAAATGAAGAGGATTCTTTAACGCAAGGCCAGCAAGTTCCCCATTACTGTAACACATTAAAGCGTTAGTGTAACACATTAAACTCTAACACGATTATAACCATTACCATCAAGTATACAATGTTGTACAACAATTCAATTTCAGTTCAATATTTCAGTTTCAGTTCACATGTTACTGTATTATTGTTACAGTAACAATATTACAGTAATAATGTTACACTATATGTCGAGTATTTTTTTTACAGCGATTAGGTTAGCTAATCGCCGCCGCTGCATACCTCCAATTTTTCCTAAAACAGATCCAGTTATAAATTTTACAATATCATACTTAACTTTTTTGTCAAACATTATGAACGCATACATAAATCCGAAATCGAACAATATAAACATGAGATTATAATACGATTTAAAAATTCATATAATCTCAAATTATTACATAAATCAATCGTAAATTAACAAAGTACAAATTAAAATTGCTGCTCAATTTCACCATGAAATAACCCTAACTTTTTGCAGAATTACTATGGACATAACAATCGGCATTAATCGCATGAACAATCGACAATAACAATATGAACACATACAATATCAAATTAAATATCAAAATCATACATAATTTTGCATAACTTTCAATCGAATCGTACATAAAATCATACGTTGAATTCGAAAATTAACGTAAAATCAAAAATTAACTTTGAAATTATCGTCGTTGAATGAGGAGAAGCAATCGTCAACTGTTCGAAGCTTGAATGCAGATGAATTCGTCATTGTGACGTGAAATCTTCATATTTCCAGGAAGTCTAATTAATTGTGATTAACTCAATTGAATCAATCATCAATTGCTGGTATCCTGAACGATGATGGATTCGCCACTGATTTGAAAGTAAAAATTTCCAAAATTGCAGCGTTAATATCAATTAGTTATGTTGGAGTCGTGAATCAGTACGCGATTTTCAAAGGAAGAAGGTGATTTAGAGAGATGAAGTTTAGAGAGAGGAAGTTTTATTGAATTATGTTGCTGGAGATTATAATTTGGGGGTTTATATGGGTGTCTTAGGATTAATCTCAGCCATTCATTTGGGTAAGATCTAATGGTGGAGATTCACGGGACGTACTCACCTAAGATATGTGGACTCACCGGATGCAATTTCTATATATATATATATATATATATATATATATATATATATATAGAGGTTGAATCTGGTGAGGCCGTTAATTTTGGCGAGGCGGCCTGCCTCACCAAATTCCTTCAATGGACTGATTTCAGTTGTTCATTGGACTGAAAATATGGGTCATTTATAATATTATTCATGTGGCCCAAATACTTCATCTCTCTAAAATAAAATAAACAAAACCCCAAATACTTTACTCTCTCTGTCTCTCTGATTTACACAACTTAATTGAGCTTGGTCTTAATATTCATAGCTTGTACCTGATTTTGTGAATCTATAACCTGATTTTGTGAAACTAAGACTTTATTTTGTGAATCTAAGAATTGAATTGTTGACTTTGAACGTACATTAGTTTTGACAAACTTCAATAATAATTGTAGATTATATTTTTCATCTATGTGGGATTCGAACCCACACCTTGCACAATAGTACAATGCTCTACCTTTTGAGCTAATAGATAATATATTGCAAATTTATATATGCATTAACAAATAATAAAATTATTAAAGCACCAGTAGATAGTTGATTAACTTTCTGAATTGAACTTTGTGTTTTGAGTCTATGACCTCATCTTACGTAGTTTCACAAAGTAAAGTCCAAGATTCACAAACCTTAGGTGAAGGATTCACAAAATAAAAGGCCAACTTTCTGAAAATCAATACCCATGTTCGAAACAGTTTTACAAAGTAAGGTCCTAAACTCACACCAAAAAGTCCAAGATTCACAAACCTCAAGGGTATGACTTACAAAATGAAGGCCTACTTTCATAAAGGCAATTTATATGTTCACATCAGTTTCACGTAGTAAGGCCCTAGACTCACGCTACAAAGTCCAAGATTCACAAACTTTATGGGTGAGATTCACAAAATAAAGACCTACTTTCACAACGTCAATTAATATGTTCAGAGCAGTTTCATAAAGTAAGGTCCTAGACTCGCACCACAAAGTAAAGGATTCACAAACCTTGTGGGTCAAATCAAGTGGGGCAAATAATTTGGTGAGGTCGTAAGGCTGCTGGACTCTAGTCTTGTGACGTGTCTCGATCTTGTGCATTTATTTTCATGAACCATGTACCTGATCTTGTGACCGTTGAGAATCATTCACTTGATTTTTGGGAAATATTTGGACTTGATCTTGTGAAACTAGGACATGATTTTGTGAACCTTGGATCTTGTTTTGTGAACCTTGGACCTGATTTCGTGAACCTTTGTTGAACTCATTACTCCGCATTTGTGTCACTCTCTAATGCGGCCTTTGCTGAACTCATTCCTCCCTCACCTGTAGGACACGTTATATATGAGTTTTAGGGTGAACCATGTGTGGCAAAACGTAAATATAATCACAAATAAAGCATTTGCAACCAATTAGGGAGAGCTCATACAAGTTTTCAGAATCGTCCTTGGAATGTGATTCTTTAAACACCTGTATCAATGAATGACTAGAAATATTGATGACATTCAAAATATAAGTATATTAAAGCATTTTACTTCCATAATCCAAAAAGTTGAGAGTTGTTCCCGGCCTAGTATCCACCATCAACTATAAAAAAAAACCTTCAATGTGGAACTCGACTCCTTGCAGGGACTATTATCCAGGCATCCAGGCATTCAGCAAGGATGTTAATTAAGTAACTAAATAAGTGATTGTTTACATAAGCAACACATATAGAATTGCTGGGAAATTATGTTGAGATGAATTACCTTTGTGTAGAACCTGGGTTCACGGTAGTGCGTTGGATTGTTTTTACGCTTGTGGTCTCCAGATTGATGAAAGCAAGACTCCCTGAAGAAAATGAATCCTCCTGGTTTCAACCAACTCAGCATCCTTTCAACCAAATTAATAAATCGAGAAAAGTAATAATCGCACATCAAAAACCACAAATTAATGCGATTACCTGAGAAAATACCTTCAAAATTGATCGGAAATCACAATGATAACAGTTTAGAATTAAGAAATAGACGATGCGCGATAATCTTGTGCGAAAATACTGATGAACAAAAGAAATAACATTGATCGAAAGACAGTTGTAAATAATAAGGGAAAAAAAGGCAAAGTTGCAGTGGAGAGAGAAAGAAGCTAGGTGAAATGAACGTTCCTTTTCTTATTTTTTGTGGTGGAGAATTTGGTAATTGATGTGGCGAAATCTTGTGCGTCAATTCTAATTATTTTGGATGGTGGGGATGGGTACAGCCGCCTTACCCTAAGAAGGGTGCCTCACATGACTCAATTCCTATATATATATATATATATATATATATATATATATAGAGAAAGGATCATGTAAGTCCTCTTAGGAAAGGTGAGTCCATAAGTCCTCTTATAGGCCCTTGGATCTTGGAGATGGATGGCTGAGATTGAAGCTCTCAAAAATGGATTAGTGGGCTAATTTTTCACTCTCTCTCATCTTTATTAATTAACCACTAATCTCATCTTAATTCAATATATAAGACTTTCCACTCAACCACTTCTCTCTCCTCCCACATAATTTCATTTCTCCATCTCTCTCTAAAACCCAAAAAAATCAAAACCCAAAAAAATCAAAACCCAAACAATTCAAAACCCAAAAAATTCAAAAACCCAAAAAATTCATAAACATTCATCACCTTCTTTCATCTCTCACCTCCGGCCACCATCTCCGGCCACCACCGACCGCCGGCACCGGCCACCGGCCAAAAAAAATAAATTTTTTTTTTTTTTTTTTCAAATCTACTTCTTTCCGCTTCGTCTCCACCGCACATGTTCCTCGTCGTGCCTCCTTCTCGCCGCCCTCTCTTGCCGCCTCTTCTCTTCTTCTTCTTCTTTTCTCTTTTCTTTTTTTCTTTTTTCA
>JAIUZE010023248.1:0-32804 GCA_022085475.1 Heliosperma pusillum
TTATTTTTAATATACTTATTACTATATTATATTATTATTAATAATTTGATAAGTAATATTAATATTTTACTATTATATTATTATTATTATTATATTACTATTTTTTTTTTATATAACTTATTATATTATTATTATATTATATTAGTATAACAATATTATTACTAATGATTAATATTATTATAATATTTATTATTGTATTATTATTGTCATAATCTTTTTATTAGTTCAGGTCAGGTCAGGTCCATTAAGTTCAGTTCAGTTCAGCTCCAATAAGTTCAGTTCAGTTCAGACGATTTCAGTCCAAAAGAACAGAGCCTTAGTAGCTTATTAATACTATTCTGTATACATTAGTCACAAGAGTTACCAGGTTATCCAACCAAAATTGTGCACATAACCACATCTCATATAACACATATTTACACGTCAAACTTTAGGCTTGAACCATCATAATAACTTATGATAGGTAGATGTCATGTTACCTTGGAGAAAGCCCAAATCGATAAAGGTCGAACCCATGATGGCTATGATAATGATGGGTGGCGTTATGTTAATTGGCGTTGCTCATGATGTTCATCGATGGAGCTGATTAGGGATTGACGATGATGCTTAGATGCAAGTTAAATCGAAGAGGATGATGTTGGGGCTTATGAACACAATGGGGGCATGATGGAGACATATTTTACTACTAATGTAGAATTATAGGGTGACACAGAATTGAAGATGATAGGGTTAAGAGGCATATAATTATAGGAAACATATACTGGAAAATATAAACTAATATGCCTCTGTAAAGGTTATGGTTGAATAAAAATTTAGTCGAGTTTTATACATTTATTTGTTTTAGAAATAAACCATTTATTAAATTTGTTTAGCCTTTTTAAGTAACTATTTATTGGGTATTATAATCTTCTTCCTTAAAAAAGAACTGCATCCCTGCGATTGAGCTTAGAAAAACAATTTTTTTGTTGTAAGAAGTTGTGTGGTCCTACAATCCAACCTCAATCGTGACTCAAAACTTCTAATATAACTGTTTCAGATATAAAAAAAAAAAAAAGATATATATGTTAGGGTATGAGGAATTTATATTACTCTATCATAAATATAGCTAAATAGCGTATGAATTTTGGGATAGTACATAGGTCTACTGGAAGCCCTTGTTTGTCACTATATTAATTAAAAGTTGGAATGCTAACGACGGTAAAATTTATGATAAATGAAAGTACTTGAATTGCTTTTATTTATGACTGCAAGCAGCAACCCCATTGCGAGTTTGTGACCTCAAAATTGGGTTGCATTACTTTAGCTTATTCTTTTAATTTAATTCGACTGGCCATTCATGCTCCAGCATTGCTACTGGTTATCAAAGTAGTAGTAATAATACTACTCCTAATCTGATACGGAGTATATTCTACTCGTAGTTCTTACTTTAGGATAATCTCGGACCGTATTAGTGGATTCATATCTAAGCGGATTCGGATGATGATTCATGTTAGCCAACCCCAAACCAGTGGGACTAAGGGTTCCTTGTTGTAATATTCTTAATTTAGGATTCTCGATGGTTATGCTAAAGGTCCCCAGGCAAAGAGAGCATTTCTAGGATGTGCATTGTGACTTTGACCGTCTTTATGACGCTCCTACTTGAATGTTGAATCTTGCATTTGGAATTGCTTGGCATTTTGCAGTAGTTGATGGCTTAGTTTGATAGTTGTCCGACTTGCTGTAAATAATTCAATGTTATCAGGAAACTATCCTGGTTCATGTTGGGTCTATATTATGTTCTGTCAGTGCTCTAAAAATCGTTCCTCACATTCAAATTCCGTGTTGGGCCGACTGTATTTTGTTGTGGGTTCATAACTTTGAGGAGGTGTAATTTGTTACCACTTTGTGATATTTTACAGGTATGGTGCTTGGCGTCACGGTGGCTTCGGGGTGGGGTTGGAGCGTGTTGTTATGCTGTTTTGCAACCTCAACAACATCAGGAAGACGTCTCTTTTCCCTCGTGATCCACAAAGGCTCGCTCCTTGATTTTATTTGGCACCAAGTCTTGGATGGGACATGGATACTTTAAGACCATTCCATCCCAAATACTTTTTTGATGTCGTATATATTACATTTAACACAAATTTTAACAAGTATTTGAGACGGTGTCTCAAAGTCAATCTCGAATATAAGAGTGTTCAAGATTGTTGCTCGCTAGTGTTTTCTATGTACATTAAATGCCCTTATATAAATCACTTTTTAATATTTACTCCCTTATATAATTATCTTTGAAACTTACTCCTACTTCGAGTAACTTTGATCAAATATTGCCCTATGTTCATTTATGTTCATTGGTTTAGGTTTCAAAATCGTCGCTTTGATACCACTTTGTAACATCCTTATTTACCAGACCAAGGTAAATAGAAGTGTTATCATCTCGGTTTCTCGAGGTAGTACATATCATGACGTCAATCCCAAACAATTAATTTATTTTATCAAGTGAAGATACAAAAGATACAATCCAAAACTCATTCTAATACGTACAAAATAACAATGCGACTCAACCACTCTCACTAGACTCGATAAGTCGTCCGCATCCAAGCCCGCCAACAAGTACCACAAGAATCATCATCAACAAACACATGTCAGATGCTACTCAACATACGCCGGAAATGTCGTATGGATCACGGTAGAGTTACAAAATAATTCCAAGACACGGTCAGGCAACATAAACATAATCAATGTCAAGTGTAATCATAATACAATCATGACACATATCCGATGTCATCAAATAGCGCATTGACCACCAATCGCAGTACCACTAATTAGAACACCGTTGTGTCCAGGGGAAACTTCGTAGACACAATGGGCCTTGCTGCAACAGATTACCCCCAGACTCAGGCCATTACCACGTGCATTATCTCTTCCATGGCGGGACCATGAAGAGAGACCCACTGAGTCTATGGAGCCGGTATCCTGCTACCGCTCCACATAAAACACCTCCAAACACCGAGACCGCAGTCACCAAAACACACAATCACAACTCCAGTCAACATGTCACAACCATATCACTATACGCACCAACCAATCAATCACATATACATTAACTGAGTAGGCTTCACCTACCTCATAACAATCCGAGCATAACCATTGCCAACAATAGTTTTCCAGCACAAGAGCCAACAACAATGACAATCCGAGCATATGAATCATCAACAAGCACAAGAAAGGTGGAGCTAAGACTCGTCTTCTACCCCCAAAATCCACCTACACCAATAATAATAGTATAATTACTACTAAATTCCCCAATTCCTACATTAATAATTAATATTATACAATCTTTAACAACTTCTCCCAATTTCTATACTAATAATCATCAATTCATAATCTATAACAAATTTTCCCAAATTTTATTCTAGTAACGATAATCTCAACTAAGATCATCATTTTAACATAGGATAATTAATATAACCAAATCTACTCAATTTAATCTAACAAAACCTAATTAATCTCACCTCTAGAATCAATATAATTGACATATTAAATTACCCAAAATCTAACCTTAAAGATGATGAAAGATAGTCAAAAGATAAAAGATAAGGATATCTTACCAAAAGAAGAACAATGGGGTTTAGGAAGAACAATCTACTCAATAAATTCCCAAAGAAAAATTATTGGGAGTTTTAGAGAGATGATTAGAAGTTTAGTTATAATATATTTAACATGCGCGGATTCTCTCTCTAGATTTTAGAGAGAGCTTTAACTCTCTTAAAGAGAGCTTTTGTCTTTCTCTTTTTGTTCTTCTGCAACCCTTTCTTGTTCTCTTCACTGCACGCTTCCTCCTTCATTGGTCTATTGTTTACCCCAAAACTTCTTTTTCTGCCAAACCTAAACATCCTTCAAAACCCTAGCTAATAATTAGCTATCATCCTTTTCATTGGTTCTGGTAATGACGATTGGTTTCTTGCATCAAAATCAACCAATCTGGTTTTTATTCGTTGTCAGACACTAAGATTTAATCAATCGTTACTAAGCACCTATACGAGTCGCCTCTTCTCCTATTTAAGGAATTCATTTATTGAATGATCATCATCAGCGGCATTTATTCTTCTTTCTTTCTTTCTCTGCATTTCATACTTTATTCTGTTTTCCATTAAACATCTTATAATTATGGCAAACATCATTGGAGATTCTCATAACAATCAGTTCATAAATGAGGGTCAGGAACACTTCTTTGGTGGTGCCGTCCCACATGACAATATTTATAATCATCAATCTTACCATCAATCTCACCCAAATGCTGAATTCCAACCTAATAACCCACATCATGCACATGCATGGCGATCTCCGAGGTCTGGACCTGTTTTTAGTCTTGCTGCTGAAACTCTGGGCAAATCCAGAGAGTTCTGGGGACAATGTGTGATGGGTTTCCTGGTGGATTATCGTATTTTCAAGGTTGAGGCTATAAATGCTCATATCAGAAAGGAATGGAGTATGAGAGGCGAGATTGAGGTGTTAAAACTGAGGGACTTATATGCCTTCCATTGTGCTTCTGATGTTGATCGTGAGGATTTATTAAATCGTACTTTTGTCTCTTTCTGGGGGGGGGGCTCTCATGGTCTTTTCTCGATGGTTTCCTGACACGATCCCAAGGACTGTAAGATTTCCTTATGCTGACCTTTAGGTAAGGATTTGTGGTTTACCTTTTGAATATCTAACTGTTGAAACTGCTAATATTGTTGGGCATCTTTTTAGTAATCACTATGAGGTTGAATCTTTTGATCATATTCCAAAAAATGACTACTTGCGTATTAAGGTACGTGTCCAGTTGAATGAACCTCTTGTCCCTGGTTTTTTCTTAGCTTTAGATGGTGGCTATCTGCTGTGGGTTCAATGCAGGTATGAGTAGATATTTAAATACGGTATTAGATGTGGCAAGATAGGCCATACAACTCCATGTTGTAAGGAGAGTATCATGACCATTGTTTCTAGTGTTAGTGGCATGCTTGAGAAGGCGACAGGGAAGGGTTTTACAGTCTTCCAGGCACAAAGTAATCATACCATGTTCAACTTAGATCTTAGAGCAACTTCATCCACCTCCAAATTTGTCAGCTCTAGTGTTAGGTTAGGCAGACTTGCTTCCTCTCGGGCTAGACCTCACAACTCAGACTCTGAGGAGGAATATATCATTGATTTTGACTTAGGGACTACACCTGGGGGGAGGGTCTTTCCTGGCATGAGGTTTACTGTTACCTCTCAACCTTTTGCTGGTCCTGTTATCTTTAATGTAGATGCTTTTGGTTCTGGTTCTAGTTATAACCTTCCTAATAATGAAGGATCCTTGTATGGAGATGTGGCCGGTGCTACAGTTCCTGCAGCAAACTTATTCAATACTCATCCTCCTGCAAATGATCAGTTGAAATGCCTTCTAATATTTCAATCCAAGTTCCAAGTATTCAAAATCCTGCTCCAGGCTTATCCTCTCTTGTTGAAAATCCTTTGTTCTCTCAAGTTCAGGCAGATCCTAATAATACTACAAGAGTTCAAGCTGATATTAATACTCATTCTAACAATGTTGTGGGAAGGGGTGATCCTTATTTAAACTTTGTTAATCATTTTGGACAAGCTTTCAAATATTATAGGGATGTTCATATTCAAGATGCAATTCTGAATGGGTTGAAAGGGATTTTGATTGGGCTAGAATTAGGGCTGAGCAGAAATATACGATACGGTTTTAATATACGGATACGATACGATATACGGTTTTAATTACACGAATTTTAGGGTACACGGTACGAATTTTCGGGTATACGATACGGTTTTTAAAAAAACCGTACCGGGTCCGGGTCGGGGAAAATCAAAACCGGGTATACGGTTTTGACCCAGTTTAATTAAAAATAACCAAAACAAAAGTTGTATGTAAAATTTTGTTTTCTATTTTGACTATATGGGTGAAATTTTGAGCATCAATCACTTTATGTGAAACTTGTAATATACGCAACTCACTTTATCAGTGACAAACTTATGTGTGAAGTTTTGCAAATTTGTATTTTGCTATTTTACCTACTGACTTTGCAAGTAATTGTGTTTTGTAATAATGATCCAAGTGGATTATATAAGCATCTTATTTATTGGTCTTTACTAATGTTGTGGACTCGAATTCCAGGTTTGAGCATTATCAATTAAACCGGAGCCGGGTATACGGTTTTCGAGTACCCGGTTTAACCGGGTATACGAAAACCGGGTACCCGGTTAAACCGGGTCTGATCCGGGTTCTAATTTTTGGCCTTCCAAAAACCGGGTACCCGATACGGTTATTAAAACCGTATCGGGTACCCGATTTTGCTCACCCCTAGCTAGAATGGATGATGACAACAGAGGCTATAATCAAACTTTTGACCTGCCTATCCAAAGCACTAATGGCTCATACCAATTTACCTTCAATATGCATGAACCATCTAATGATGGGCCTACTAGAGAAGAAGCTCAAGCTAACCTGGATCTTGAGAATGCAAATGGCATTCTGAATAACTTCATAAATATTGAAGACTCATCAAGCTCAAATTACTCAACCCATGAATGGCCCTTAATTAGTCCTGAATCTGAGTTTGGGAGTGCTGAAATGGTAACTGCTGAATTGTTTCATGATGAGATGCCTGATGAGTCAAGGGGGGCAGGGGTTAATCAAATGATTGATCTCAATCTTGGTGCTGAGCGTGATTACAATTTATCTCCAGAAGGTGCCATGAGGTCCCCAAGTGCTGAGGATGAGGTTTTGCAAGGTAAGTCTATAGAGATTAGTGGCTGTTTTATTCAACCAACAAGTCGCAGTGTTGCAAAAAAAGCTCATTCTACTGGGGAACTCCCAGCCATTAAAGGACATTCAGAGGTTGTTACAAGTATTTGCTATGTAAATAAGAAGAGGAAATGCTCTTCTGAAAATGGTGAAACTGTCTTACCAGAAGAATCTCTCTTATATGTGGGTCATGCTAAGTCCTACCTCATTCACCTGGCTAAAAAAAGATGCTGCTATGGTAATGGGTCTGATGTTTCTGTTTCTGTGGGTGCTTCTGAAGGTGCTTCTCAATCAGCTCAAAACTTTAAGGGATATGGCTTCCACATGAAAATTGATGAAGATGATGCTGAAGACATGACTGATGGGTCTGATCAGGATGAGACCCGGTCTCCTTCTGTTGATGTTGTTATGGGTGTTGCGGAGGTTGACCCAAATCAACCTCCTCTCTTGCCATGATTGGTTTGTCATGGAATTGTAGGGGGTTAAATAGCTCGCTCTCCCCTATAATTCCAAAAATACGAGCAATGCTTAGTATTAAGTCTTATGATTTTCTGTTTTTAGTTGAAACTAAATGTCAAGTTTGTAATGTTAGTGCTCTTTTTAGATCATATTTTGCGGAGTCTTTTGGGGTTGATGTTGTAGGCTCCTCGGGGGGTCTATGGGTAGGTTGGAAGGGAAAATCAATGGTGCATTTGGTGACAAAGTGTAACAACTTCATCATCCTCATGATAAATAAGTATGCAACTAGTCCATGGTACTTGATTTTGTTTTATGGTGAACCAAACACCTCACTAAGAATGAATGTCTTTGATCAACTTGGATCATGGATCGAGACACTTACCTACCCATATCTTGTTCTTGGAGATTTCAATCAAGTAGAGTTTAATTGCGATAAACTTAGTAGGAACAAAGGGCAAATAAATGGGGCAATGAACTTTAGTAAATGGAGGATTACTCACGAGTTGATGTACATTCCTTACAAAGGTCCGCGATTTACATGGTGCAATAATAGAAAGGGTATCCATCGCGTTTATGAACGAATTGACAAGGGTCTAGGATCGAAGGATTGGCAACATCTTTTCCCAAATAGCGCTATTAGGCATTATCCTATTCAAATTTCCGACCACGCGCCTATTGAATTGGATCTAAATTTGACAAAGTTGAAGTCTTCTCGCCCATATAAGGTTGATTCTTGGAGTTTGGAAAATGATGAATGGTTGTCTATTATTCGGGAAAAATGGTCTACTCATTTTGCCGGATCGATACAATTCCGTTTAGCAAGGAAACTGTCCTTCATAAGAAGTTCTATAAAGAAATGGAGTTTAGATAAAAAGGCAAAATGGAATCTTAAATGAGAAGATTTTGATTCTCGTTTGGAAAATGCAATTGAAACCACCATTCAGACTGGAAATGATTTGTATCATGAAAATGTCAATACAGAACTTGTGGATTTTCTAAAGGCATCATCATTATTCTGGAAACAGAGAGCAAAAATTAATTGGAAAATTGATGGGGATACATGTACAAAATTCTTCTTCAATTGGGTTAAGGGTTGTGCGGGAAGGAATTTTATTAGCGAAATAAAAGACCAAGAAGGGAACTGGCACTATGATCAAAAATTTATAGGGGGTTCTTTCTACTCCTATTTTTGCAATCTTTTCAATCCGATACAACTTAATAGTGGTCGATCACAAATACATATGGAAGACTCTGTTTTGTTTCATAATGTGGTGAATAAAATCTCAGAGGATGATAGTGATTACTTAAAAAAGGTTTTCACTGGTAAGGAAGTTAGGAAAGCCGTTTTCCAATTAGGAGGGTTAAAATCTCCGGGTCCTGATGGAATCCCGGCGCTTTTCTATCAAAGGTGTAGGCACACAGTTAAGCATGATGTGATCTCAGCAGTCCTTGATATTCTCAATAACGGTAAGGTTCTTCCGGAACTAAATAGAACCTTCATCACTCTCATACCTAAAGGGGAATCGCCCCAAAAAGTTGAAGTCTATCGTCCCATAAGTCTTTGCAATGTTATTATGAGAATTGTTTCTAAATGTATTACAAACATGCTTTCGAGAGTAATGTCCACCGTTTTCGGCCCTTACCAAAACGCATTTCTCAAGGGTCGTCAGATTGGGGATAACATTCTTATTGCTCATGAAACTATTCACAATATAAATAAGCATAAGGTTGGCAAATGTGGGCGCTTTGCTTTCAAAGCTGACATGAGTAAGGCTTTTGATCGAATCAAGTGGGATTTTCTAGAAAAGACGCTGATCTGCTTCTCCTTTCCTAAATCGATTATAAAATTGATTATGAATTGTGTCACATCAGTCTCATACGAAGTTCTACTAAATGGAGTGCCACAGAAACAATTCAAACCTCAATGTGGGCTTCGACAAGGAGATCCTCTTTCCCCTTTCTTATTTATCCTTTGTACCGAGATCCTTTCGGCAAACATAGTTGCTCAACAAGCTAGTGGTTATCTACAAGGAATAACGGTGGGAAGAGGATCGATACCTATTTCACATCTTTTCTTCAGCGATGACTCTGTTTTCTTCTTAAAGGACAAAGATGAAGCTTTTCTTAAGCTAAAGGAAACACTTGATTGTTACAGCAAGGCATCAGGTCAAATCATCAATACAGCAAAAGCGGGAATTCTTTTTAGCCCAAGTACGACCATGGCATCAGCTACATTAGGAATGAACTATCTAAAGATAAAAAATAATAAGGGGGTCGGGAAATATCTTGGTATTGAATCAGACTTTAGCTCTCAAAAAAAGGATATCTTTGCTAGTATCATTGACAAGGTTAAGAAAAGGATTGCATCGTGGAATGGGCTTTTTCTATCAACAGACGGAAGATTACAATTGATTTATTTTGTTCTGTCCTCCCTCTCAAATTATATTCTATCGGTTTTCAAAATACCGGTAAGTGTGGCTAATAAGATTAACTCCTTATTGTCACATTTTTGGTGGTCAGGGAATAAACCATCAAAATATATCCATTGGTGTAGTAGAAATTTCCTGAGTATACCTAAATCACAAGGCGGTCTCGGTGTAAGAAATATTAATTGTGTTAATCAAGCCATATTGGGTAAAGTAGCCTGGAGAATATTAAAGGAGAGACATTCTATTATCAGTCTGGTTTTTCTCAAGCGGCTAATTACTTTTGATAATCCCTTGGAAGTGATCCTACCAAAAGAAAATATTCAGCTTTCCTGGGGGGACGGAGTATTATTTATTGCCTAAAACAACTCCTCCCAAATTGAGGATGGCGATTCGGTCCTAATTCCAACCTGAATATATCGACAACGCGATGGATAAATGGAGCAAAACCAACCTTTATAACAGGCTTGGATGTCTCCACAACAGACTCAGTGGTTCAGATGACAATTAAAGACCTTATTCTACCAACGATGAAATGGAATTATGATCTCATCTATGAACTCTTTGAGACTGACTGGGCAAGGAAAATAAGCGCTATACCAATTTGTCCTTCAATCATTGAAGATACTGTGGTCTGGGTGTTGACATCTACGGGCAATTATTCGGTTAAAAGTGGATATACAAGTGCATTAAAGGTCCATCTTGACATCTCGAGGTCTATCAAGGATGCAAATAGAATTAGTCAAACGGCGAAAGAAAACTGTAAAAGGAAACTATGGTTTTTACCCATCCCACCAACATGGAAAGTTCTAATATGGACAATTATAATTAATTCATTACCTAAGCGAGAGGAATTCTTAAAAAGGCGTATCCAAATTGATCCAGTATGCCCTTTTTGTACCTACGAAGGATCTGTGGAAACGACCGCTCACTTGTTCCGTGATTGTGAGATATCTAAAAGGATTTGGGCGACGTCTCCCCTGGGTATCACTACCGGATATGATACTCATGTTCCAAATGATATATGGATTATCAATTGGTACAGATTCTTCTCCTCAAGCAAGGCAAACCAGTCTACTATTATCTCTTTTTCATCCAACCTTTGGAGTATTTGGATCATCTGGAATAAGATTATCTTCCAAGAAACTACTTTTTCACCAAAACTCTTTTTTCCGATACAAGAAGAAGAAGCAGGATCAGTTATCTCTGCTATTGAAAATAAGATTAAAAAAGAAACTAACGATTGGACGTTGGAAATGAATCCAATTGATAAAAGAAGAGACAAAATTAGGAATTCTATTCCTTTTTATATGATTCGGGGCGCTGGAAATTGCCAGAGTTTTTGCGTCAAAGTGGATGCGAGTTAGCTACCTTCACTTCAAGCTTCCATTGGTTGGGTTGTCTACGATCCACAGGGTTGTCAAATATACAGACACGCGGAAAGATGGACCGCAGAAAGTGCCGCTCAAGCAGAAGCTATCGGAATTCGAGAAGCTATAAAGTGGGCCATAAAGCATAAAATCATGCATTTTCATGTGCTATCTGACCGTCTACATGTTCTTTTGCAGATCACTAAGGTGGACGAATACCAACGCTTGACCACTGGCATATTATCCGACATATAAATAATGCTTCCTTTATTTCATTGCATTTGTTTTAGTTTTATCTCTCGCAATCTTAACAGGCTAGCACATAACCTAGCTGCGAGTGCGATGGGAATGTAAGATACTTATTCTTACTGCTGCCAAAAAAAAAAGATTAGAAGTTTAGAGAGAGGTTAATGATATTTTATAAGGATATGAAGAAGGATGAAAGAGTAAGAAAGAATAAAGATCCTAATTGTATAAAACATAAAGCTAGGTGGAGAAAACAAGGAATGTTAAATCCGAGACTTACTCTGTCGAGTAACTAGCTCACTCGACCGAATGACACCATACTCGACCAAGTCACCAACTTACTCGGTCGAGTAAAAACACACAGTGCAAACCTAAATTACCCAACCCCCCTACTCGGTCGAGTGGCACCTTACTCAACCGAGTACACCATCTACTCGACCGAGTATAATTCTACTCGGTCGAGTGGCACCTTACTCAACCGAGTACACCATCTACTCGACCGAGTATAATTCTACTCGATCGAGTGCCAAACCCAAAGCATGAACAACTCGAGCAAGGATACTCACTTGACCGAGTACTAACCGAACTCGATCAAGTGTCTCCCTTACTCGGTCGAGTACAACCGAGTAATCCTCCAAAGACACGGGTATTACAGTTGGGTTGGTGCGCCATGGATTTATACTATTAGTGGTTGATGACACAGTGTACACAGGGGGTGGCGAGGGTGTTGGTGGTGGTGGATGTAGTTAAGAAATATTAGTTACTATTAGCCCTTTGATCAAATTTTATCTAATGGTTCACAAGGAGTTTGTAAATTCGCACCCAAACACTAGTTCGTACATGATCCTAATTCTACCAATTTACCCTATATTTAATGCAACTATATTAATGTTAAACACTTGTAAGAAAATAGGGTGAAAAATGTTGTTCATCGAAGGCCATGATTCCCGGTTTACAAGGCCGGCTAAGGCTCGATTTAGGTTGAGCCTAGGAACCGGGCCTCATTAATAGATTTCAAGTATATATGAGTACTATAAACATTGAATTAGAAAATAATTTTTGGCTTATTTAACGCATATTAGAAATATTTCATAAAAGAGATAAGTATTATCATAAATCGTAAAAAAAGTGTTCCACCCGGCATCGTTTTAGATTTACATATATTTGCGGTATGGATTTCAAAATTTTAGCCGCAATGGGTAAGATCTTAATTGGTTGTATATATAAAAGGACACATATTTTGCATAGTGGATAGAGAGCGGTCAATCAGTACTCATCCATGCAAGTATTATTGCTAAAAATGACTGCAAAACAACATACTTATATAATAATAAAATAATTTTATGTTCCACATCGACTTTTTAGTACAGGGCCTCCCAAAAGTTTGAGACACCCCAACCGATTTACATATATAATATAAAATATAATATTAGTTAGTATTAGATTTGTTATTATACATTCTAAAACTAATTTAGTGACACGAGTTACATAACATAATTATTAAATTTGTATAACAAACTTATATATAAAATGCTTAATGACATTACTCGTATAATTCCCGTGCAATGCACGGTATTTACAGAGTTTATCTTTAATATTATTTTTATTTTTTAATTGTAATTTGTAAATTTTTTATTTAACATATGATCATTGTATTTTAATTTGAGAAAAATAAATAAATAAATAATGATATTTAAGTAATGACATAAAAGGTATATCTTAATGAAAATAAATTTTTTAAACATAAATAATAATTTTTTTTTTAATAATAACATATGTTTTAGCTACGATTTATCTTCCGGAGCAAAATTTTAATCCCAAAAAACCTAGGGGTATGTCTTAAATAGTGGATTACATCAAATTATGAAATTAAATATAAGAGTACATCAACATAAGAAAAGTGTTTTTCAATGTATTATTTTAATAGATTTCTAATACTTAATTATATTTGTATTTGAGAATAATATTTGAAAATATCAAACAACTGATGATATCATTTTGATATTTTAATGATAACACTTTTTTAGCATATGCATGAATCATTTTGTATTATTTTATAAATTTTACAAATTAGTTTAACTGTTTATTTTTTTTGTTATGAATCTAGTAATAACGGTTAATAATTTTGTTTTGTACGGAGTATAAGTTTATAGTTTAAAGAAAATATTGTCGTTTATATCATTTTAATGAAAAGATTATAGTTTTAGTTTAATGAAAACTTATAATTTAACGAAAAAGTTATATCCTAATGAGAAGATAATATCATAATGAGATATTTTTTATAGTGTTTCCTTATTTAGTGTATGCATTTTGGAGGAAAAATTAATGGATAGACTTATTCTTTTAGTATAAGGGGGATTAGGGTGAAAACTAAAATTGAGTTGAATTTTAATTTTGGAAGAAGTTAAATGGACTAATTTCTGATCCGTTTTTAAAATAATGCTGAAAAAATAAAAATTTATCGTTTTGGGTCGGTGTAAAAACTATTTATCGTTTTGGTGTCCACGTAGGCTCGGGATTTGCGAGTCAATATCGAGGCAGAGACACGCCATTGGCAATGGCGTGTCTTAAATGTACATATGAGGCAGAATTGGACAATATGTTAGCACAGAGACACGCCATTTCGAATGACGTGTTTCCTTCATTAGACACGCCATTGCGAATGGCGTGTCTATTCATCAAATATTTTTGCTTAAAGCAGAAGATCGAGCTATATGGCATAAGACAGACACGTCATTCGCATTGGCGTGTCTATTGAAGGAGACACGCCAATCCGAATGGCGTGTCTTAAACACAGTATTTTGTTGAATATACAGGAGGTTCTGCTCTATGACATATGAAAGACACGTCATTCGCATTGACGTGTCTCCTTCACAAGACACGCCAATCCGAATGGCGTGTCTTTTCAGAGAATTTTTTTTTAAAAATTTCAGTACCTAGTCACTCTATTTACTTTCATAAACAACAATAAACGATTACGCAATTTTGACAAAGAAACCATAGTTTTTATATGATTAAAAAAGAGTTTTCACACACATAAAAGAAGCACAAGGGGTTTCGAGCTTAGTCTACTTAATAAAGTACCGATTACACGTCCTAAAAAATATTACAATTGCTTCAAGTCTTCTTTTTTTCCCACGAAGACGAGACCAAATCCGCTTTCCTTTTGAAGGCTCCGGGGTTCCTTGTTCATTGATTGACGATATTGAAGTATTGGTGCGCCTTGAGCGTCGTCTGAACATTTGCAAGGTTTCATTGTCTTCCTCCGTTGACTCTTGCCTTGTCGAACCATCTCCCCTTTCTTCATGTTGTTCCTCTACTTGGGTTTCTTGCGTCGGTTGATCAAATTGTTGAAGAAGATGTGAATACCCGACATGTTCAAGAGATTGGGAAGAGTTGTTTGACTTGTCCCGGATGTTAGACATGATGTTACGGTAATGAGGGGGCACCTCTTGAGGAATCGCTTGTATCTCCGTATTGCATGTCCTATGGATTTCGGCAAACCCATGAGCTTGAAAAAAATTGTTAGTGTTAAAAATAATATTTTATGAAAGATTTTAAATATTAGTAAAGATTCATATTAGTAAAACTTACAAGATAAGCAGTGGCTCCTAACGGTGCTTGGTAAGCTTGTTGGAAGGTAGGGCTGATGAATCGGCGAGTGCGATCCCGGTACCAAACCATGTAAGGGTCATTGTAGCCCATGTCACTGTTATCCTCAACACCAAGGAACCTAAATTGGATCCTCCTACCCCACATAGCTAGGTAAGATGAATGATAATCCGCCTAATTCCTTGAATGGGCACCCCTTTTATCCATTTTATGCAACTTTGGTTCGGTATCAGCAGGTTCAGGGATATTTTGTTTCCACCCAAATTGACGAGCGACCCTATTAGGCAAATGCCACTCAACAATATCGAAACAAATCATAGGTGATACCACAGACCACTCACCCGAGTCATCATAACAAGATTCAGGCAAAAAAGAGAAGATGGCTTGGGGGTAAGGTTGCCATATAAATTGATCAGGTCGCATGTTATCTAAAGCATACCTATACCCAAGTAGAGTGGTTATGGTTGTGCCTTGAGGCCTCCTACGATGCACGCTCAACCCCTTGTGCATAGCTAAGTGTGACCTACATATGAGGGAACCCTTGTCGTCCCCGTCCCATATTGCCTTGCTCCGGTGGGTTTCTTGTTGTGTGAGAACTTCCGGGTTGACCGGTCCTGGTTGTAGACGGTGTTCCATTGATCCTGCATATGTAAAATAACTGTTAGTTTAACATAAATGATACAATTGTTGATTAAAATGAATACGTAAAATACAATGTAGCAAAATACCCTTGGGAATTGTTAACTCTCATGGCACAAGTTTTTTTATTATGCTCTATGCCACGACACAAACTACATGACACCTTAGTCTTGCATTTCTCATCCATTTCATTGCGAAATCTTTTACCATGCGGTCTACCTTTTGCCCTTCTTTTGAGCTCATCACACACTATTCTAGGACCATTATAATGACCCCAATAAGCCTCATCTTTCAAAGGCTGAAATTTGCTAGCATATGAAGCCAAATGCTTTCCCGTTGTGTAGCTAATGTCCACAAATTGGCTTGCATTTAACTTCATTTTTTTTACAAACCGCGTACACATGTGAACAAGGGTACTTGTAGGAACTTGTTACAAGTACATGTTCTCTTTGACAAATCAACGGTGTGGAAATGGCTACCACGTGACACATTTCTTGAACCTCTACGTGTTGTCACTTGGTACAACCCCCCCAACATGGTCAAAAGATACAACCTTGTGGTATGCTCCTTTCTTGCAATTTTCTTCTAACAAATGTGTGATTTTACTACTATAATGTTGACCCTGCAATAAACGTTTCCTTGCCTCTTCACGACGCTCAACAAAATAAGCATTGGTTCTAAAAAATATACACTGCACAAGTGCGGTGATGGGAAGAAAACGTGCTCCTTTAAGCACATTATTAAATGCCTCAGCCAAGTTTGTAATCAATATGCCATATCTATGACCACCATCATGACAAATTGACCACTTCTCTATTCCTACATCAGCTACATAATGTTGTGCATCCCTATCCATCTCACCTAGACGGGCAAATCCAATGTCAAACTTGTTTTCTTGAAATTGCATAACCGTTGAACCAAACATATTTTTAGCTTGTACATTCCTAAATCTAGTGTTAACATTTGAAGCCAAATGACGAATGCAAATCCTATGAAAAGCATGAGGCTCCTCCCATCCACTACCAATTTCACTCATTGCTTTCATTATCCCCGCATGTCTATCGGATATGACACACAACCCACTTCTTTTTGTTACAAAGAGTCTTATACAAGCCATGAACCAAGGCCAACTATCACTATTTCAGATTCAACAATAGCAAAAGCAACAGGAAAAATCTGGTTATTAGCATCAATTGGCATAGCCGTCAACATTGTTCTTTTGAACTTCTCGTACAAGTGTGTTCCATCTATGGTTAAAACTGGCCGACAATGTTCAAACCCTTCAATGCATGGTTTAAATGCCCAAAAAACACGCCTGAATATATGCACATTTGAGTCTCCTATGGGTGTGGTTGACCATTGGACTACTGTACCAGGATTAGATTCTTTCAAACCTTCCATGAAACGAGGTAACATCTCATACGATGCATCCCAATCACCAAAAATATCCCCAATTGCTCTTTGTTTTGCATTCCAAGCTTTGGCATATAATATTTTGTAACCAAACTTATCTAAAATGAGTTCAACAATAGACATCACCTTATATCCCCAATCCCCCTCAACATAGTTACGAATCAAATGACTTATGAAACCTCATTTCAAATTAAAGTGGTCTCGAGGAACCATGTCACCAACACACGAAGAGTCATGAGGACCTTTGTATGTGACAATTGTAAATGCTTGAGAATAAGGGTCTTTTCTTGTCGCTCTTAACCGACAATTGCAAGGGTTAGGAGATCGACCACATTTATAAGTGACAGTGTCAGGCTTTGATTTGGCAACCTTGAAAAATTGATTTACTTGAACACTATAAAATATCACCTCATCACTTATTGAAGCTTTGTTTGTGAAGACTTGTCCAACGGCAAACTCTTTCCCTTTTTCATATCGAACCATACTCTCCCATGTTTTCCAACTATTCAATTCATCCTCGTCACTTATTCAATTCATCTAATGGATCAACCTTATTAAACTCAACAATTGGTGCACTAGCAAAAACAAGATCATCATCACCATCTTCCTCAATTGCCATCAAATTTTCATCAAGTGTGGCGAACTCATCATCAAACTCATCACCCTCTAAGTTACCATCAAATTCCCCCTCATTTATATCATTAGATTCAAGAGATACAAATTGACCAACATCATCTAGCCTAAGAGGAATAGTTGGTGTAGGGGTCACAGTTTGGCTTGTGGAAACTTCAACAAATATGTCCATTGAGGGAGCATTTGAATGACGAACACTTGCCCATAATGCTTTAAAGGCTCCCTCACAATTAAGTGGTACAACTTTAAAACACCCGGAACTTGGAAATTTCATTTTCACAATCAATTGACTACTGATACTTAAAATGTCAATTCTCTTATATATTTCTTCAACTAATTCCAAATATGTCATCTTTGTACTAGCTAAAATAAAACATTGATTCCCTCCTTTGTAGCAAACATACCCATTTTGATCCACTACCTCTCCATCTCAATAACACATAAGAGAATAATCACAAATTTCCATTCTATACAACAAAAATGCAACACATTTAGTATAAATCAGCAATTAGTTGTCCAATTATTCCCAAAACACATAACTAAACCAAAATTATACCAAAAACCCAAATTTCTATATAATAACAACAAAATTAACAACAATAGCATAAATTTCTATATAGTAGCTTGATTTGGGTTTTTTAAACAACAATGACATAACTAAACCGAAATTATGCCCAAAACACTAATCTAGGGTTTGAAGATTTGGGGTTTTTCAAGCAATCGCATAAATTTCTATACAATAACTTGATTTAAGCACAATAACAACAAAATTAACAACATTTAAATCTTTAAAACAGAAAAATTGCATAAATCTAAACAAATAACTACAAAAATTGAAAGGAGATGTAATTACCTTGCTAATTAGGAATTATAATTAATAATTGAAAGATTCGAGGTGAGTGATGATCATTATTTATACATATTTTTTATGCCTCCCTTAGACGCAAATAACTCGATTTACCGTCTTTCCTTGCTTATTTCGATGCTATTTTAGCTAGAATATAGATTCTGCCGCTTTTGTTATGTTTTAATGCAGATTGGATGCATTTGGAGCTTTTTGAGTAGATATGGAGCATGGCGGAGGTGGATCGTGGAAATATAAGCACGGGAATCGAGAAGAATCAAGAAGAATCGAGAATGAAAGACAAGAAATGAAGAAAAAAGTCGAAGAAACAAGCTTAAATGAGAGTTGCTCGATCGAGCAGAGTCATCTTGCTCGATCGAGTCGATATCATGGCTGCTCGATCGAGCAGAAGGCCCTTGCTCGATCGAGCAAGCCTTATTTCGGTGGATTTCTCTTATTTTCCTTAAAGTTTAACCTAATTAGTTAGATGTTTTGTATTATAAAAAGAAAGCTCGTCTTTCTTAATTAGACATACTTTCTTATGCTTTTGAATACTTTTAGGCTTTAATTCAGAAACCCTAGTTTAGTTTACTTTGCCTCCGGATTTTATTCATCAAAGACGATTGTCTTTAGTTCATCTTGTATTCGGTATTTTCTAATCTTTCTTCGTTATTTAATTACCTTCTTGTTCTTAATTGTTCTTTGTTAATCCTTTCATAATTGTTAATCATGTTTACTTTAATTATTATTGTTGTTGTTTATATTATTATGAGTAGCTAAATTCCTTTCTAGGGTTGAAAGGGGATCTAGGATTGTTAGAAGGGGTAGATTAATTGATTGAATTGCAATTGCATGGTTATCGTTTGATTATCGTTTTAATTCTAGTTGTTTGATTACTGGCCAGGATTAATTAACTAGTCTCGCGAATTAGGATTGACACCGACCGGGTTAAGACTAAGATAGGCTACGATAATTGAATAGAACTCGTTTAATGATAGCGATCGCATGTTAAATTGTAGATCTAAAGGGCATAATTGAATCGACCGATCTTGTGACCTTAGATAACTTTATTGCATGATAGTTGATTTTATCCCTACCCCTGAACAATAATCCTAGTGAACCTGAGACCCTAGACTTTTAATCTCATTGTTTTCAACCTTATTAGTTTGTTATTGCTTATAGTTAGTTATTGCTTATTATTAGTTGTTATTATTATTGTTGTTATTGTTTACTTTAGTTGTTGTTATTAATTGCTATTAGTTTAGAAACCACAATCAAAACCCAGAAATTGTTACTTAAGAGACAAACTAGTTTAACAGATTAGAATACTACCGCCTCCCTGTGGATTCGATACCTTGCTTACCGCTGACTATTAGTTAGTAGTGAATTAGGTTTACTTTGATTAAGGAGACGCGACTTTACCCTTATCAAATTTGGCGCCGTTGCCGGGGAGGCAACAGTTTTCTGTTTGTTTCTACTTAGTTTGTCTTTTTCGTCTCAGGGAACCTAAGTTCCTTGAGACCGTTCTCATCCTTTTCTTTAGTTTTTGTTTATGCCCAGGTGTTCTAGGTCCGTTCTCGTGCCCTACGATTCCGAACCAGAGAAGACTCTCCGGTCTAGACGAAACTTTTGGAAGGAAATTCAAGAAGCGGAAGACTTGAGTACGCTTGAAACAGTTTACGCCGAATTCGTCGCAGAAAAACCGTCCTTAGAAGAGGATACACCTATTTCTGCACCTACTACAACCATGCCTACTCTAGCCAGCCACTCGGAGCCTACCGTTGCATCTATTCCCAAGGGATTTCAACTCCCTACTACGGGTAATAGTACTTTTGAGATTCGTCCATCTTATATCTCTTTGGTGGAGCGAAATATGTTTGGAGGGAGCCCTACTGAGGACCCTGCTAAGTATATGGAGAAGTTCACTAACTATTGTTGCTCTATTCCTTTGACGGGTGGGGTGACACAAGATCAGATCAAGTTGGTGTTATTTCCCTTTTCACTACGAGACGGGGCAGAAGATTGGTTGAGTGAGTTAGATATGGCTGCACTTGGTATCACCGATTGGAATTCTTTGGCTCTTGCATTCTACAAAAGATATTTTCCGCCACAGAAAACCAATGCCATTAGAAGTCAAATCACAAGTTTCAAACAAGGTCCCCAAGAGAACTTTAATGAAGCCTGGGTTCACTTCAAAAAGCTTGTCAAGTCTGTTCCACATCATGGTTTTGATACTTGGTTCTTATGCAACCAATTTTATAATGGGTTATATGACGATCAGAGGACATTGCTCGATTCTGCTGCCAATGGGAGATTCCAAAATAACACTACTGATGCCAATGCTTGGAAGCTATTTGATGAGATGGCTACTCACACTGCTGAGTATGGGAATCCTAGGGGTAATGTGAGGAGAGGAGGTACGGATAATGCAGTTGCAGCTCAGTTGGAGGCATTAACTGCCAAAATTGCCGAGTTACAAACCTCAAAGTCCTTGGAAAATAAGCAAATGGTTCATGGCATGGTTCAACAAGAGCCAGCCTGTGAACGATGTGGTACTATGGGGCATAATACAGTGGAATGTATGAGTACGGTTGAGCAAGTCCTTGCCTTTCAATCTTTTAAGCAAGGCACACCTTACTCCAATTTTTACAATGAAAGGACAAAAGAGCATCCCAATCTATCCTACCGAAGTCAGAATGTTCTTAATCCTACCCCACCGCCACATCAGCAACAAGGTTCCTCTTATGTGATTCCTCAAAATCACAATTTCCAAGGTAACTTCAATCGTTTAAATCAAGGAGGCCAAAACTTTCAACAACCTCCACCTCCACCACCTCCAAGTAATGATATGGCGGAATTGAAAGCCATGTTGCAGCAGAGTCTTATGATCCAACAAAAGCAAGATGCTCAGATCTCACAGTTGATAGCTCATAATAAGATGGTTGACACTACTCAAATTGCCCAATTGTCAATTCAAAATCCACATAAGCAACCCGGTAATCTTCCTCCTCAAGGACACCCTTCACATGAACAAGCCAATGCTATCACTTTGAGGAGTGGAACCCATTACAAAGGCCCTGAAATGATAAGGGATGAAACCAATGAAAGCTTGGAAGTTGATGATCAAAGTTCGAAAAAAGGCGAAAAAGGGGCTGAAATAGAGGTTGCTCGATCGAGCAGCACCCCCTTGCTCGATCGAGCAACCCAGAAAATCTGTCCAAATTCTACTCGGGAAGTTGCTGAAAGTTACAGTACACCAAAACTCGATCGAGCGAGCCTTCTGCTCGATCGATCAACCCCTGCTCAGGATGAAAACACTTCTGATTCATCTTCCAAAGCTAAAGAAGCCGAGCCCATTGTCATTGCACTTCCTTTTCCGCACCGCCAACATAAATCCAAGCTTGATAAACAGTTTGGGAGGTTTATGGAAGTGGTCAAGAATCTGCAAGTGAGTGTACCTTTTACCGAGTTGATTACTCAAGTGCCGGCTTATGCAAAGTTCATGAAAGATATATTGACAAGGAAGCGGTCCTTTAATGAAGTGGAGACGGTTGCATTTACTGAGGAATGCAGTGCTGTGTTGCAATCCAGATCACCACCAAAGCTAAAGGATCCAGGGAGTTTTTCTATTCCTTGTAATATAGGTTGCTTGGCAATTGATAAAGCCCTTTGTGATTTAGGGGCTAGTGTTAGTGTTATGCCATTTTCTATATGCAAAAAGTTAAATATGGGTCAACTTACTGTTACAACCATGACCTTACAAATGGCCGACCGTTCTATTAAACACCCTTTAGGGATTTTAGAAGACGTACCGGTTAGAGTAGGGAAGTTTTTCATACCAGTTGACTTTGTTGTCTTAGATATGGCTGAGGACACCCAAATTCCTATCATCTTGGGACGACCATTCCTCCATACTGCGGGGGCGGTTATAGATGTTAAGAATGGGAGACTTACACTAACAGTGGGGGATGACACAATTACTTTCAATTTAGATAATGCCATGAAACACCCCATGTTAGAAGAGACATGTCATAGAGTCGATATTGTTGATATAACTATTGATGACTGTCTTTCTTTATGTTTGAATAGGGATCCTCTGGAGATCGCCTTAATTTCCAGCACTGCTGAAATTGGAAGCTCACTGAATGAAGAAATAGTTGAGATGGAAAAACTGCTCATAGGAGAGGATTGCAAGGCACAAAAGGTTTATAGCTTAGGTAACCCCCCTAAGGTTACCGAGGTAAAGAAACCTGAACTTAAACCCCTCCCCTCTCATCTTAAATATGTTTTTCTTGATTCCCATGAGATGAATCCTGTAATTGTCAGTGCTAGCCTATCTGAAAGCCAACTTTCTGATTTATTGGTGGTTTTAAAAAGGCACAAAAAGGCTATAGGCTATAGCATTGACAATTTACAAGGTATTAGTCCTGACTTTTGTATGCACCGTATCCACTTAGAGGAAGACCATAAACCTTGTAGGCAGGGTCAGCGTCGTTTGAACCCCACTATGCAAGAGGTAGTTAGAAAAGAGGTGGATCATTTATGCTATTTCCGACTCAAAGTGGGTAAGTCCTGTTCAGGTAGTCCCTAAAAAGGGAGGGACTACGGTCGTCACTAATGAGAAAAACGAGCTCATATCCACTAGACTAGTGACTGGGTGGAGGATGTGTATTGATTATAGGAGGCTGAATGTAGCCACTAGGAAAGACCACTTCCCTCTTCCCTACATTGACCAAATGTTAGAGCGTCTAGCGTGTCATAAGTATTTTTGTTATCTAGACGGCTACTCGGGATTCTTTCAAATCCCCATTCATCCTGACGATCAGGAAAAGACAACCTTCACATGCCCTTATGGTGTCTTTGCTTACCGAAGAATGCCCTTTGGGTTATGTAATGCCCCTGCCACCTTTCAACGTTGTATGATGGCTATATTTTCTGATTATATCGAGTCTATTATGGAGGTCTTTATGGATGACTTCAGTGTTTATGGGACCAATTTTGATGGTTGTTTAGCTAATCTGACTAAGGTCTTGCAACGTTGTGAGAAAAGCAATCTTGTGTTAAACTGGGAGAAGTGCCACTTCATGGTAACTGAAGGGGTGGTACTTGGTCATTTGGTGTCTGGACGAGGCATCCAAGTGGATAAAGCTAAAGTGGAAGTGGTTGAGCAATTACCGTACCCGGTGAATGTTAAAAGTGTTAGAAGTTTCCTTGGTCATGCGGGGTTCTATCGCCGTTTTATTAAGGATTTTTCAAAGATTGCTCAACCAATGACTAAGCTTCTCCATAAGGATGCCCCGTTTGTGTTTACTGATGAGTGTGTGAAGTCTTTTGACTGGATTAAACAAGCTCTAATCTCAGCTCCTATTATCCAGTCTCCTGATTGGACATTGCCGTTTGAGATAATGTGTGATGCCAGTGACTATGCAGTTGGGGCTGTTTTGGGGCAAAGGAAGGATAAGGTGCTACATGCCGTTTACTATGCCAGTAAGACTTTGGATGATGCGCAAGTTAACTATGCTACCACTGAAAAGGAGTTACTTGCGGTTGTCTTTGCTTTGGATAAATTTAGAGCCTATCTTGTGGGTTCTAAGGTGATAGTCTATACTGACCATGCAGCACTGAAGTACTTGTTGGCTAAGAAGGAAGCCAAACCTCGGCTTATTCGGTGGATCTTGTTGCTACAAGAATTTGATTTGGAGATCCGGGATAAGTCAGGTGCAGAGAATGTGGTTGCTGACCATTTGTCTCGTCTGCGGTTTGAAGAGGGAGAATCCATCCCCATTGATGATTCGTTTGCTGATGATCATCTCCTTGCCATTACCATGGAAACTCTATGGTTTGTCGATTATGCCAACTTTTTGGTTGGGGGAATTATGCCTCCACATCAATCCTATCAGCAAAAGAAGAGGTTTCAACATGATGTCAAGAGGTATTTTTGGGATGATCCTTATCTATTCCGGGAATGTGCCGACGGCATTTATCGACGATGTATTCCAGAGGGTGAGGTACATGCCATCCTTTCTCATTGTCACTCTTCTTCATATGGCGGTCATCATGGTCCCTCAAGGACGTTTGCTAAAGTTATGCAGTCGGGTTTTTATTGGCCGACTATTCTCAAGGATGCTACTACTTTTGTCCGTTCTTGTGACGCATGTCAAAGGACGGGTAACATTTCTCAAAGGCATGAGATGCCTCAAACGGGTATTTTGGAAGTTGAGATATTCGACGTTTGGGGTATTGACTACCAAGGGCCATTCCCATCTTCCCATGGTAACCAATATATTCTAGTAGTAGTAGATTATGTCTCCAAATGGGTGGAAGCCATTGCCACTCCCACTTGTGATGCCAAAGCAGTTATTAAACTGTTTCAGAAGATCATTTTCCCACGATTTGGGGTTCCTCGTGCTCTCCTTAGCGATGGAGGAAAGCATTTCAATGAGCGTCATCTTAATTCTTTATTGAAGAAATATGGCGTTACACATCGTTGGGGGTTAAGTTATCATCCGCAGACAAGTGGTCAGGTAGAGGTTTCTAATCGGGAGATTAAGTCAATCCTTGAGAAAGTCGTGAGTAAATCCAGGAAGGATTGGAGTCGTAAGCTTGATGACACTTTATGGGCTTACCGAACTGCTTTTAAGACTCCAATCGGTGCTTCTCCATATCGGTTAGTCTATGGCAAGGCGTGCCATTTACCGGTAGAACTTGAGCATAGGGCTATGTGGGCCATCAAAGAGCTTAATATGGATCCCTCACTGGCGGGTGAGAAACGACTTATGCAGTTGAACGAGCTTGATGAGTTTCGATTGCATGCCTATGATAGTGCTCGGGTTTACAAGGAGAAGACAAAGAAATGGCATGACAAGCATATCATGCAGCGGGAATTTAAAATTGGTGATAAAGTATTATTATTTAACTTCCGTTTGCGTTTGTTTCCAGGTAAACTCAAGTCCAGATGGTCGGGACCGTTCACAGTTACCGAGGTAAACAAGTTTGGGTCGGTTTCACTACAAACCGACAAGGGTGAGATTTTCAAAGTCAATGGTCAACGCTTGAAGATCTACTATAATGGAGCATTTATTGGAGTGATAGAGGCCGTAGACCTTTTCACTCCTGATAAATCCCCATGACTTTGAGGTACCACGGTCGTGCGGGACCGATATAAACCAGCGCTAACCGGGAGGCAACCCGGCATTTACTTGTATTTCATTTGTAAATTTTATTTCGATTAGCTTAATTATCAATGTCATAGTTTAATTAGATTTAGTTGGATAGTTAATATAGTTGTGCTTTATTGAGTGTGGTGAGGGAGCGATCTAACAATTTTATTGAGTGTTTGCAGCTAATATAATTGGAAGACGCTTTCATAACAAGGAAACGAAAAGAAAGAAAGGAGATAAGAAGAGAAACACGAGAAAAAACTGGACATCACAGGTTGCTCGACCGAGCAAGTCCCTGCTCGATCGAGTTTTTGCTACACCCAACATCCAGCCACTTTAACAAAGGCGAAAAACTTGAAAATTTAGGTTGCTCGATCGAGCAAGCTTCATCTGCTCGATCGAGTCGTTCCGGTTCAGACCGGTCCAGCGGCTGTTAAGTCAGTTTTTCCTAATTCTTCCTTCATTCTTTCTATTATTTCGTCATTGTTGTTACTCCCTCACCCCTTATTCTCTCCAATACCTCAAGAAAACTCATTCATATCATCAATTAATCATCAAGCTTGCATCAACAATCATTCTATTACTTGTTTTAAGTTCAATTTGTGAAGAAATTGGTGTTCTTGCTCCCTTCTTTTGCCCAATTCGTGAATCTAGGGTTTGCTTCTTATTTCTTCAATTTTGTGCTTCTAATTTGTTGTTGTTGCTTCCTAGCTTTGATATTTAGTAATTATTCACTCTTGCATTGCTAATTGCTCCGTCTTTCTTGCGTTTTAGACTCAAATTTGAATTGTTTTTCGAGTTAGGGTTAGCTAATCCGCCTTTTGAGCATAGAGTTGTGTTTGTTGTGTTTTATTTACTTTAATTAGCTATGTCTAGGCAAGAAGGAACTAGTAAGCGTCGTAGAGCACCCCGTCTTGTTCGACAACCCGACATAGAAGCAATTCCGAGTAACCCCGACTACCCCTGGATCGTTTTCAACACACAAGAGCAGCATGACCGCTTTGCTTTGCTTATGGGTCGTCCTATGGACCCTACTCGCTGTGTGTGCCCCAACGTTCTTGATTCACTCGGTTTTGGGAATGCCATGTTTGCTATGTTTCACCGAATCGGGTTTGGGGGGCTATATTCCCTTAATGAGCTTTCCTACCGACCTTTGACACTAGAATTTTTCAGTTCCTATGATTGGGACGAGACCAATGAAAGTGTGTCTTTTAGGTTGCTTAATAGGGATTTTGTGTTGTCCTGCGCCGAATTGGCGAATCATTTGGGTCTTTCTGTCGGTGACGATGATACTTTTATTGCTGTTCCTTCCGGCTTTCAAGCCGTTGAATATTTTCGTTTATTTACGGGTCTTCCTGAGGCACGTGTTAATGCCATGGCGGTCAATGATGTGCAACATCCTTGTCTAAGGTTGTTTTTGCGTTTCTTTAGCCTCCTTTTATTTGCTAGGAAGGACCTAAGTAAGCTTAATTCTCATGAGGTTTTGTTACTTGCATCTTCCCTCAACCCCATGCATGAGAATGATTTTTATTTCAATCCGGTTGGTTTGGTGTGCTTTGCTTTCTGGAGGATCACTTCCGCTACCCAGCATTCCTTAGATTGTGGTGCCTGGGTCACTAGGTTGGCTAGGAGACTTGCTGGGTTTGGGGGCGACCGTAACTACACACCAATGACCCCGCTTCATGCCCCTAGAGTGGACGAGGAGTACTTGCGCCACACCCTTTGCTGGATAAATGCGTTAGGAAACGATAGATTTCAGTGGCGGGTACGAGGAACCCAGTGGATAGCTCTTCCTGATACCGATAACCGTCTTCCTTCTACGGAGCGGTTGTCTACCCATGATCCTGAGACTGGACCTACCCCTCCTCCTCGTTCTTATGTGGTTCCACCTGAGCTTATTTTTGCTTTAGCCGAGAACCGTCGACCTCGTCGGCGGATCACTCCTTCTACTTCTACTCAGGCTACCACCACCCCGATTCCACGCTTTGCACCCACCCCAGCTCCTTACCTTTACCCTCCACCTGCTTACACCTATGATCCAGCTTTAGAGAGGGAGATTAGGATTCACCAAGGAATTAACAATGACTTGGTGATGAGGGGACTTTGGGAGAACCTTATGCGGACCGATCTTAATGCTACTGCTGGTTGGACTCCGCCGAGCTACTACCGAGGTCCGGGTGATGAGACTGGTGTGTTTGATAATTATGGGGTGACTCCTCAGCAGTTTTCCCAGGAGTTTAGTCACGATTATGGTTGCCTGGGTCGTTCTTGGTATACTCCTATCCAACCGGATGCTCCAGTTGGTGGGTTTGGTGACCCGTTTCGGGCTTCTTCTTCTGGTTCTGCTGAGATGGGCGATGATGATGATGATCAGGTGCAGTAGTGGCAGCTAGTCACTACACCCCCATTTTGCAGCTGGTTTGGGGGAAGCTATGTCTATAAGCTGGTATTATCTATCCTTGTACTTTCCTTTATTGTATTTTCTTTTAGTTATTTCCCTTTTCCCTTTTGTTAGTAGTGCCCTTTAGGTTGCTGTTGTTGGTTGATTGTGTGATGTTGTGCTGTTAGCGTCACAATGAGGACACTGTGACATTTAGGTTTGGGGGAGAGTCTTTATTTCAGTTGTGTGTTTAGTTTATTTAAAAAAGAAAAAACCCATAAAAGTTGAAAAATTTACAAAATCCAAAAACATGTTTTTTATTTTATTAGGTCGAGTCTTGGTGAATCGAATTACAATGATGATAATTTGCATTGTTTCTGCATTTGAATCCCAAATAAGTTATCCATGTACATTGTTTTGACTTACTATTTTTGAAAACAAAGCTCATATTACAAGTCTTGACCGTTAATGGCATACCTTATGCTAATTAGATTTGGCAATTTTTGTTGGTAAACCACTTAAAATTCTGAGGTCTTTAGAGCTTCCTAGGCCAGGAACATCAATAAACTGGTCTCATTGTCTTTAGGCTTGAGTGTGGTACTCCTTGTGGAATATGTAACATCAAATTGCATAAGTGTGACATTCGTTTCTTGATACTATACGCGTTCGTTTGATAAGTGCATGATGAAAGGTGATTCTTTTTGTTCAAATAAGCCTCACATAGCCAAAAAAGACTTGATTTTATACCCTTATTATTGAGTTCTTTATATTTAGCCATGTTGAACATTTGTAGCCTGTTTCATAACCTATCTAATAGCTACATTCCTAGAACTTGCCTACCTTATCGGGACAGTCGCAGTTGCATGTTTTTCTTATCTACTTGTCTATTATGGTTGGGTCGGGATTTCAAAAAGAATATCATTGGGTGTAGCAAGTATGTTGGCAATTGTGTCATTTATTCCCTTTGTTGAGAAAAGTTGTGAAGCAAAAGATCTGAAAAGAAAAGAAAAAAATGATGAAGAAAAGAAAAAAAAAAGATTTGATTTTTGAAAAGAAAAAGAAGAAAAAGAAAAAAAGAAAGAAAAATTTGTTGCTTCATTGAATTATTCAAGAGAAAATGAAAGGGATTATACTAGAGTCTTGTGCATATTTAGAGAGCAATTTCGATCTCTCTCTTGCGTTGTCATAGTTTAAGATAATTTCTCTAGTTGGTGTTGGTTTGTGCTAGTCTTGTAGATTTGTTTTGGTACGTGTCGCTGCGACTACCGGTCTTAGCCCCACATTCCCAAACGTGCCTTGGCACAATCCATTTCTACCTTCACCCATTAACCTTTTTTTTTGTCCTGATTCATGTGCTTTGTAGCGAATGCGTATTTGTTGGGGAAATTACTATCACATTAGAATGCATGCATGTTTCATAAGTTGAGTGAGTGTTTCTATTTCTTTCTATCTTCACAAAACTCACCTTTACATAAACTTATGAGTGCATGAGTGAATCCGCGAGAATCCGACAAATTGAGCCTTGCAAGATTGAAAGGTATTTGGTTTTGTCTATACTACGGTATCATGTAAAATCTTGGATTATGAGCTACGTTTTCTACTTTCCCGTACCTTTGAATTTGTTTTATTGGTACAACTTGGTCATTACTTTGTTATAAATATGGATAGGTTGGGATTTGTATGTGCATTAACATTAGCTTTGAGTTTTTCATTCACCATTTTTTGTTTGTCCTTGTATAGTGTTGAGTGCTTTGCTTAGGGACAAGCAAAGGATTGGTTTGGGGGAGTTTCATGATCATTATTTATACATATTTTTTATGCCTCCCTTAGACGCAAATAACTCGATTTACCGTCTTTCCTTGCTTATTTCTATGCTATTTTAGCTAGAATATAGATTCTGCCGCTTTTGTTATGTTTTAATGCAGATTGGATGCATTTGGAGCTTTTTGAGTAGATATGGAGCATGGCGGAGGTGGATCGTGGAAAGATAAGCACGGGAATCGAGAAGAATCAAGAAGAATCGAGAATGAAAGACAAGAAATGAAGAAAAAAGTCGAAGAAACAAGCTTAAATGAGAGTTGCTCGATCGAGCAGAGTCATCTTGCTCGATCGAGTCGATATCATGGCTGCTCGATCGAGCAGAAGGCCCTTGCTCGATCGAGCAAGCCTTATTTCGGTGGATTTCTCTTATTTTCCTTAAAGTTTAACCTAATTAGTTAGATGTTTTGTATTATAAAAAGAAAGCTCGTCTTTCTTAATTAGACATACTTTCTTATGCTTTTGAATACTTTTAGGCTTTAATTCAGAAACCCTAGTTTAGTTTACTTTGCCTCCGGATTTTATTCATCAAAGACGATTGTCTTTAGTTCATCTTGTATTCGGTATTTTCTAATCTTTCTTCGTTATTTAATTACCTTCTTGTTCTTAATTGTTCTTTGTTAATCCTTTCATAATTGTTAATCATGTTTACTTTAATTATTATTGTTGTTGTTTATATTGTTATGAGTAGCTAAATTCCTTTCTAGGGTTGAAAGGGGATCTAGGATTGTTAGAAGGGGTAGATTAATTAATTGAATTGCAATTGCATGGTTATCGTTTGATTATCGTTTTAATTCTAGTTGTTTGATTACTGGCCAAGATTAATTAACTAGTCTCGCGAATTAGGATTAACACTGACCGGGTTAAGACTAAGATAGGCTACGATAATTGAATAGAACTCGTTCAATGATAGCGATCGCATGTTAAATTGTAGATCTAAAGGGCATAATTGAATCGACCGATCTTGTGACCTTAGATAACTTTATTGCATGATAGTTGATTTTATCCCTACCCCTGAACAATAATCATAGTGAACCTGAGACCCTAGACTTTTAATCTCATTGTTTTCAACCTTATTAGTTTGTTATTGCTTATTATTAGTTGTTATTATTATTAGTTGTTATTGTTTACTTTTAGTTATTGTTATTGTTTGCCATTAGTTTAGAACACAAATCTCAAACCCCGAAATTGTTACTTTAGAGACAAGCTTAGTTTAACAGATTAGAATACTACCGCCTCCCTGTGGATTCGATACCTTGCTTACCGCTGACTATTAGTTAGTAGTGAATTAGGTTTTACTTTGATTAAGGTGACGCGACTTTAACCTTATCAAATTTGGCGCCGTTGCCGGGGAGGCAACAGTTTTCTGTTTGTTTCTACTTAGTTTGTCTTTTTCGTCTCAGGGAACCTAAGTTCCTTGAGACAGTTCTCATTCTTTTCTTTAGTTTTTGTTTATGCCCAGGTGTTCTAGGTCCGTTCTCGTGCCCTACGATTCCGAACCAGAGAAGACTCTTCGGTCTAGACGAAACTTTTGGAAGGAAATTCAAGAAGCGGAAGACTTGAGTACGCTTGAAACAGTTTACGCCGAATTCGTCGCAGAAAAACCGTCCTTAGAAGAGGATACACCTATTTCTGCACCTACTACAACCATGCCTCCTCTAGCCAGCCATTCGGAGCCTACCGTTGCATCTATTCCCAAGGGATTTCAACTCCCTACTACGGGTAATAGTACTTTTGAGATTCGTCCATCTTATATCTCTTTGGTGGAGCAAAACATGTTTGGAGGAAGCCCTACTGAGGATCCCGCTAAGCATATGGAGAAATTTACCAACTATTGTTGCTCTATTCCTTTGACGGGTGGGGTGACACAAGATCAGATCAAGTTGGTGTTATTTCCCTTTTCATTACGAGACGGGGCAGAAGATTGGTTGAGTGAGTTAGATATGGCTGCACTTGGCATCACCGATTGGAATTCTTTGGCTCTTGTATTCTACAAAAGATATTTTCCGCCACAGAAAACCAATGCCATTAGAAGTCAAATCACAAGTTTCAAACAAGGTCCCCAAGAGAACTTTAATGAAGCCTGGGTTCGCTTCAAAAAGCTTGTCAAGTCTGTTCCACATCATGGTTTTGATATTTGGTTCTTATGTAACCAATTTTATAATGGGTTATATGATGATCAGAGGAATTTGTTAGATTCTGCTGCTAATGGGAGATTCCAAAATAACACCACTGATGCCAATGCTTGGAAGTTAATTGATGAGATGGCTACTCACACTGCTGAGTATGGGAATCCTAGGGGTAATGTGAGGAGAGGAGGTACGGATAATGTCATTGTAGCTCAGTTGGAGGCATTAACTGCCAAAATTGCCGAGTTACAAACTTCAAAGTCCTTGGAAAATAAGCAAACGGTTCATGCCATGGTTCAACAAGAGCCAACCTGTGAACGATGTGGTACTATGGGGCATAATGCAGTGGAATGTATGAGTACGGTTGAGCAAGTCCTTGCCTTTCAATCTTTTAAGCAAGGTACACCTTACTCCAATTTTTATAATGAAAGGACAAAAGAGCATCCCAATCTATCCTACCGAAGTCAGAATGTTCTTAATCCTACCCCACCGCCACATCAGCAACAAGGTTCCTCTTATGTGATTCCTCAGAATCGCAATTTCCAAGGTAACTTCAATCGTTCCAATCAAGGAGGCCAAAACTTTCAACAACCTCCACCTCCACCACCTCCAAGTAATGATATGGCGGAATTAAAAGCCATGTTGCAGCAGAGTCTTATGATCCAACAAAAGCAAGATGCTCAGATCTCACAGTTAATAGCTCATAATAAGATGGTTGATACTCAAATTGCCCAATTGGCAATTCAAAATCCACATAAGCAACCAGGTAATCTTCCTCCTCAAGGGCACCCTCCACATGAACAAGCCAATGCTATCACCTTGAGGAGTGGAACCCATTACAAAGGCCCTGAAATGATAAGGGATGCAACCAATGAAAGCTTGGAAGTTGCTGATCAAAGT
>JAIUZE010023249.1:0-12117 GCA_022085475.1 Heliosperma pusillum
AGATAAGACCCAATTACAAGACATTTCACATTCTATAGGAAACACCATCTCCCTGAAGATCGATTCCTACTTCTCTAATTACATTAATTTGTTATTAGCCTAGTCTGGGTAATTATCTTTGACCAGGACTTGCGACAGGTCCGATCAAAGACCCATAGAACAAGCGACTGAGAAGGGAATGAAATATTTCAAGTCTTTCAGCGTTCTGTTTTTTAGTATTTGTTTTTTCGAACTAACGTGTTTAGTTTATGAAGGGAATGATTCTATTAACGTTTTATGTTAGTGTTATTGTCAAAGTTTATCTTACCGTTAATGTACTTAATTTTAGTGTATTTTCATTTCATAATGGTACAAGTGAATAACAGTAACACAACAATAACCCAACAATAACAACATAATAACTCCAGAATAACACATAAATAACACCACTATAACACCACAGTAACACCACAATAACACCACAAGCCTACAATAAACAAAATATCACCACAGTAATACCACAATAACAGTAACACAAGAATAACAGTTTATTAGCAATACAATAACAAAAACAGTAACAAAACAACAATACACCACAATAATACCACAGTAACACCATAATAACACCACAATAACACCACAATAACACCATAATAACACCACAATAACACCATATTAACACCACAATAACACCACAATAACACCACAATACAAAATAACACCATAATAGCACGGTTACACCACAGTAACACCTCAATAACAACACAATACAAAATAACACCACAGTAATACCACACTAACACCATAAAAAGACCACAAGTCTACAGTAAAAAAATAACACCACAGTAACACCGCATAAACAGAACAATAACAAATACAATAAAGTGTGGAAAACACCAGAAAAACACTATAGTTGAGAAACTTAAGAATTTAGTAAATACATTAGCAATATTTTAACACAGTAATAGATACTACAATAGGTATAAACAACAGTAACCAACACTGAAATAAAAGCCTAAAACTAGTTCAGTTATAAAACAAAAATACACACAAATGTAATTAATCTAATGCATACACAACTTTCAACGGTACATCTTTTTCTCCAGAAATTGCATCTTCATTTGTTGCAGAAATGTTCACTTTGTACTTCCTTGCATTTGAGACAATACTCAAAATATGAGGTTTCTTTGGCTCCTGCTTTTTTACATTGTCCAGGACAAAATTCTTATACTGATTCATATCCGCAAATATTAGAGAAGCAGCTATTTCAGCACAGTAGCTTCGACGAGAAACCTTCACCCTAAGGTTTGACTTGAATTCAGTTCCTTCATATTGAGTCATGTTATAGAGCATGAAACAGCCGGACTCGTTGTTGTTCGACTCCTTCTTTTTCCAATCAAACTTGACATCACGGACTTTAAACTGTCCACAGTCTGATTCCTTGATGATGTTTTTCATTTTTAAATAAAGACTCATGTGGTTGCCCTGAACATAAGAGGATATAAGAAAATGATAAGGTCATAATATAATGAGAACACAAAAAATACCAAAAAGAAACAGTAAAAATTATAAAGCACTGACCACAATCTCTGCCACATTAAACATATCCGAATAGTCGTTTTCTTTGTAAAGGATGTTGTCCAATAAATCTGTGGACTGGTTGAAGAAATTTATGCACACACATGAGTAATGATCATTGTGAAAAATAGGAACGAAGATAAGATCGGAGTTCAGATGACATTTTCCATAGCAGCAATTTATAAAAGTATCCCACGATGCGAACACCCTGTTAGACGTTTCCTCAACAGGGCTTAAGGCGTCATAGGTATCTAACAAAGAATAAATCATGTCCTGCTGCAAAGAATAATGAGAATCATAAAGTAAGTTTTATCACCTCAAATAACTGCCCGATAATGACGAATAAATAGCTACGTAATAAATGGAATAACAAAACACACAATGCTAACCATATGACGAAGTGCAAAGAACATCGTGCTCGGTTCTGATCTTTGTTCAAACTCCAACGAATTCAAAAGAGTAGACCAACACTCCACTACTCTTGCTGACATTGAAAGACCTGGAAGTATTGACAGAATATCCTTCCTGTAAAAAACATGCCTTCACTTTCGTTGTACGCCACAAAATTCTCTCTGAAAATGGGGAATAAAATATAATAAGAACACTACAATAACACTATAATAACAATAGAATAACACTACAAGAAAAAAAATAGATTAACACTAGACAAAAACACTACAATAACACTACAATAACACTACAATAACCCTACAATAACACTACAGTAACAGTACAACAACACTACAATAACAATACAGAAACACTAGCCTAACACACGTCATACAAGACACATAAGCCTGAATTTTTGGAATTAAAACAGAGAAAACAAAAAGAAAACGTATGTTAGTGACAACGCAAAATCATCCAGGAAACACAGGTCCACCACTTGCTTCCGCAAATTGAGCATCTTAGAGAGCAATTTTTGGGTTTTCCTCATGACGACCGATACTAGAAGTATCTGATTATCTTCTCCCTCGCAACGAAGGGAGCAACCAAGCCCATCATCTGCCCTCCCCCTTTTGCGGCTACCCAAAACCGACTTTAAGCTCTTAGGGGTGTCGCCCATAATGCTAATAGGCCCGGCTGGAGGTGTACTAAGGAAAGCAGATGCTTCAAAGGTGCTGGTGATAGTAGACTTGGCACCAGAGTCGGATGGAGACTGCGACTTTTTCAACTTCTTACAAAAAGTTTTCTTCCTGGCAGCGGACTTACGTATTTTACCCTTTTGAGACTGCCTACATTCTTCAAGCTCAATAAGGCGTTTCTCTACAAGGTTGTTCAGCATTGCCTCCTTTTTGTTGCCCAGCTGGGACAAAGTGTTTAAAAAGTCATCTCGACACTCTTTCAAATCAGACAACGTCAACAAGGCAGTTATCTCAGCTCGGTAAAGGTCTCTAGAATCAGATTTGCCCAAGTTGTACTCAAAAGGACACCCTCGATAAAAGAGCATGTGCAACATCATATATACACCACAATCCACGCTGACATGGTCACTGGTTTGCCACCTAAAAGGGATGTTAACAATCTCATAATCTTTTACCTCCGCACCTCGGGGAACTCCATTTTCAACAAGGAATTCAGACATTATGTTTAACTACAAAACAAACCGAAAACAACCATTCATAAGCAACAGTATCACTACTTGTATTATTTTTCTTTTTGAAAATAAAATATAGTAAATCACTTGCAACAGTATGGCAATACATGCCAAGCTCAGAATCCTTCCCACAAAACAAAAGCTTTTTGTATACATTATCAAAATATCTAACCTTACGCTTGATAAAGTTGATACACAAATAGCTAAAGTGGTCACCCAGGTGAAGTGGGATAAAAATCTGAGAAATATTTTAAAATTAAATTAATTAGAGAATTGTCAAAATTAAAAAAAGAGAAATAACATTGTGAAAATAATAACACCACAATAACAACGGAATAACACCACAGTAACACCTCCAGTGATACCCACAGAAACACCACATTAACAACATAATAACACCGCAATAACAAAAGAATAATACCACAATAAGACAACCATAACATCCATGTTTCTACTAAATGATCTAACTCATAGAACTACTTAAAAATTCAACTGTCCAAAACGAAGAACAAATAAAAAATAGAGAAACATACCATATCAGAATTAAGATCACATTCTTTCTTGTTGTTCTTTATAAAACTAAGAAATGAGGACTTAACTTCATCCACCAATACACTTTTAGGAGTCTTCTCATCCTTGGTCGGACTACAGTTTCGGACCAATGGTTGCTACAATAAAAGTGAAACAAAAACATGAGTTGATCTACAAAATGAAAATAAATGAACTATCCACACTCTATATACAAAAACTAACCATTTGAGCCAGACCTAAGAAAAGTATGCTCAGATCTATCGTGATACAAGTATCATTCAGAAACAATGACCACCATTCAATTACGCCAACCATTATCATTTTATCTGGAATCATCGTTTCCATATCCTCTTTCGTAAGGTAATTGTTAGTGCCCCAAATGACGATGTTGTCACTTGAAAGGAAAAAAAAATGGATGAGGAAATATATAAAAGACAATAAAACATGTAACTTGTTTATTTGGCTGAAAAACAAGAAGACAAAGGTTGTCTTACGATAGTGAAATATCACAATCATCTAAGAAACAATAGTCTGCAGCTTGTTTCCTAAGACTTCGCATGGGATTGAAAACATGCTTTGCTGATATCATAGTCTTAGACAACACTACCATCCATCCATTTCCCCGCAGTCAATACTGCAACCAAAAGTTTTCGGCACAACATACATCAGCCCCTCGTCTGACTCTGAGTGCAACAAATAACTGCTACGGAAATCTTTATTATCCTCCAACACCCCATCTCCCACATTGTCGCATTTATCAGCAAATCAGCACTTTCAGCCATCACCGCCTCTGCAGTAACAAATAGATCATCATGACCATGTTCATGTGCACTTACATCAGTAAACGTTTTTGTCTCATTGTCATCATTAACCATTTCAGCACCAACATTGTCACCAACGTCAAAGCAATCATTCCCACGTGCCACATCAACCAAATAATCGTCTACTAGTATATCATCCTCTTTCACATCATCTTTTACATCATCTTTCCCATTAACATTTGCATCCCCTTTCACATCATCTTTCTCTTCCTCTGTCCCATCCTCTTTCCCATAAGCATTTGCGCCCTTTTTCCCATCCTCCAAATCCACACCTTCTTCATAGACACAACCTTTAGTATTAGCAGCCTCTTTCTCTTGTACTTCCACATTAGAAAAAACATTACTCAAAATGTCTTCTAGAGAAATCGATGACTCTTCGATGGTGTGCTCCTTTACATAGTCTTCAATAAGAGGGGACTTCGGAGCTTTCTCCTTTTCGACACTATCCTGATCTATATCTGACAGCTTTGCACAGTCCTCGTAGAATTGAGAAAAAAGATCAAAGGATGGTGGTTGGATAATGACATCTTTTGCTCTCTTTTTTTTGGAACAATTGGACTAATTACGCGGCTCTCGCGCATCGTCAATACCTCATTAGCGTACTCATCAACCTTCTGGATAACTTGGCTGGTGAAAAAAGACGGTGTAGCAACAAGTTGTTCGGTGCCTACACCACCAACAGTTCCCGTCTCTTGAGTAGCTGCTGACGGGGATACTTGACTAGAGTCCTTTAAACTAGACTGTTCAGACCTGGCCTGCATCTTCAACTTGATTAGGTTCATCCTGTCCATGTAACGCTTGTAGAAAAGCTCAGAGTCTCTCTCATTCAGCAACAGAAGTTCGTGAACATCCTATCAAATTGAATGGAAAGAATTAGCACCAGAGTAACACTACATTAACAAAAGAAAAATACAATAAAAGCAACCCAAATGTTTAACAATAACACTACAGTAACACTACAATAACACTACAATAACACTACAGTAACACTACAATAACAAAACAATAACAAAACAATAACAATAACACATAAACTAAGCAGAAAAAGACTAAGACCAAAATGACATCATAGTAACACTACAATAACAGTAGATTATACTATAGAATTACAATAACACAGAAATGAACATCACAAAAAGAAACTTACATCTATGGATGATGAATGCACTTCCTCGTCGGTGCGAATATCAGCAGGTAAATCCACCACAATATGACGAACATTACCAACAGGATTATTGGGTAAAGATGATGCCTCACCAGACTCGCTGGAATGTTTTCTTGAAATAGGGAAAACAACATCCGAGCGATCTATATGGCCCAATCCGCCAGCAGCATCCTCACGCTTCAACCTATCACCAAACTTCTGATCATTCCAGTGTTGAATGAGTGGCAGCTCATTACCTAAGCTTACTACCCCTTTTGATATACCGGTGGAAATACACAATAGCAAGAAGCACTATACAGCCTCAAACATACTTGGCTCCAAGCACCGCTTCGCGTACACCAATCACCAACTCTTCAAGAACATACATATACCAGTTCAAATGGTGTATCCTCGACACATCTTGAACGGCAGATAAAAGTCGTAAATCAACGACAGCACCGGTTGCAGGAGCAAGAAAAGACGACATAGCAAATAGAACAAATGTCTGCTTAAACTCTTCGTCGGTCAATCCATTGCCGAGAAATTTACTCTTAATCACATAAAGTGGAATTGGATCTTTGCTGCTGACAATGTTATACCTTTCACGCCATAAACTCTTCAATGATTCTCCATCGGACGATGAATAACTAGCGAGACCTGTCACTAACAGCTCCAAATCATGGCCACCATTAGGTAACCCAAACACATCGCAAAAGTCATCCACCGTCAATCTGAACTTTTCTTTCTTCAAAACTTCAAAGTACTCCTCGCTCCTAAAAGTAAACAGAAGCTAACTGAACATGGTCATTGGAACTGCAGTCAACTTCAGATGGAGCAACCCACCAAACCCAATTTGTCTCACAACCTCCTTTTTTTCCTCAGAAAGACCAGATAGAACAGTAGTAAGAGACGAAGGGCGATAACGTTTAATAAAATCATTCGGCCTGTAAACAAAGACAAAGCATCGTCTCTTAGGAGCAAGTAGTAAGTAAGCATACAAAGGCAGACAATGAAGTTAAATAAACAAAATTATAACACCCTATTACACAATAACAACACAGTAACACGTATAAAAAAGTACGCATACACTCTGATCTGACTTGACTTCACATCTCCTTTTTTAGTTTCATCAATAGGCAGTAAAAGGTCTTCCTCAGGTTTGACTTTACAGTTTCCCTTAGTATTTACTTTACGATTCGCCTTAATAATCGTCTTTGACTGACTATGGGTTGACATTGGGACTTCTTTCTTGGCCTTTAATTTTCTCCCTGCCTTCCTTTGAGTAGGAGAAGACTTTGCTGTAGACGAGCTTTTGATTTTCAATTTGACCATTGTTATTGTAATAAAGAAAGTAAAGAGAGTAATAACACACGAATAACGATAACAATAACACAACAATAAAATATAATAACAGTACATTAACAAAATAATAAGACAATAACAATAACACAACAATAACAACACAATAACACCACAATAACAAGATAATAACACCAGAATAACACCACAATAACAATAACACCAGAATAACACAACAATAACAACACAATAACACTACAGTAACAACACATTAACAAGAGAATAACACCAGAATAATAAAACAATCACAACACAAAAATAACACAGTAACAGGAGAATAACACCAGAATAACACCACAATAAAAGAGGAAGGTAATTTACATAGATATAAAAAAATACAGTGAAAAACACCGTTGAATACATATTATCAAACATACGATATTACAAGCCGAGAAAGTTAATTTACATTGATATCCAAAATTACAGTGAAAAACACTGTTGAATACATAATATCAGACGCACTACATTAAAAGCCGAGAAAGCTAATTTATATTGATATCGAAAATTACAGTGAAAAACACTGTTTAATAGATATTATCAAACATATGACCTTACAATCTAATACATTACAGTCTTCAAAAAGGATCCCAAAATGTGCTTGATACTAACGTAACATAACCTAAAACCCAGTCAATTATTATGACATCATTTTGGTCTTGCAGTGCAGCAGGAGCTCACCCAAGGGGTCTTGATGATCCAACCACAAACAAGACAAGCTTGACCCCTCAGATGGAAGCTAGAGTTACAAGGTCCAAACAACAAGCTATGCCAAGCCAAGACCAAGCCATGCCAAGCTACAACAGTGAGGGAGACAGTCCAAGGTTCAACAACCCATGCCAAGCCCCAACACAACCCACATTATCCACACAAAACAGAAACAAAGCCATTCAGGCCCAGACAGACCATTTAACAAACCCTGCATCTAGGAGGTACACCAGGGCATCCCAACCACCCCCAATATGGCCTACCATCAAGACAACCCTCTAAGCTACAAGTTTGCCCAGGACAAACCATTTTGAAGTCTAGCAAAAACCCATGAAACAGACACCCCAAAGCTAGAGTCCAGTAAACAGCATAGCAGAGGTAGTACATGCTCAGATGATGTTTTCTTTTGCTTAAGTCAACTTGTCTTCATCTAAGGCAGGTTTATCTACGTCCTCATAAGAGTGGAGAGTTCCAAGGAGCAACAAAACACCCAGAGCAAAGCACAAGACAACAAGAACAACAGATTTCCATTTCAGGAAAACTCCAAAAACTACTTTATTTGCTTTTGTTCAGTCTGTTTTCTTTTGTGTTTTGTGTCTGTTCTTTATAGTTGTTGAGCTCGTCCTATTGTGAGGCTCTTAATTAATGTCAGTAGAAGTAGTTTAGATCCTAAGCTGGCCCTTGGATGATCCATACATCCAATGGCTCACAAGATGTCAGCCTCTCTATATAAGGAGGTCTTTGTATGTTGTTTCAGTTAGACTTTATGAATGAATGAATTAAACTTTGAGAAATCACTCAATGTTATCAAACTTGTGCTAAGAGCTGTAGTTTGAAACAAGCCTGATACATCCTCCAAGGTGTTTGATCAGTGCCTTGTATTGTGAGTCAAGTTATATCTGTGCTTTGCTGTGGTTAACTTACTTGCTGTTGAGGTTAGTCTAGGGTGTTTGTGCTTTGCTGTAACACTTGAAAACTGTCTCTAAAACCAGTCTTTGAGTCCTTTTCTCTTGTGCCTTGCTGTAGAGGATTGTCTCTAAGTCATATCCCTTGAGTCTTTCAGTTAAACAACTCACCATCTCTAAAACAACATCCCTTTGTTACTTGATATTGTTCTCAGTTTGAGTCAAGCTAATCAAGTTTACTTAAAACTTGTGAACCTTAGTAGTTTACACTCCAAATTGGTTATCAGAGCTTTGGTTGAGAGTCTTAGTGAGTTCATTTTCCCTAACTACATTTAAAAACACAAAAATAGCCCAATGAGTGAAGAGAGACTAGCAGGAGTAGAAGCAAGGATGGAGGATCTGGCTGGGATTGTAACCACCCTAACCAGAACCTGGACCAGGTTATAGGCAACCATTTGCTTGCTGGAGGAAGAGGTAGAGGACGTGGAAGAGGCCAAGGAGGAGGCAGAGGAAGGCCACCTGATGATGAAGAGTATCCAGACTCAGATGACTCAACAAGAAGCAGAGCTTCCATCCACAGGAACACAGACAAGCATCTTAAGGTAGATATCCCTGAGTTTTCTGGTAGTCTTAATCCTGATGACTTGTTAGAATGGCTAAGAGAAGTAGAAAGGATCTTTGAGTACAAAGGATACAATGATTCTAAGTCTTTTAAAGTAGCCATCCTTAAACTGAAAGGGTATGCTTCCCTTTGGTATGAGACTATGAAAGGGTTAAGGGCTAGGGAAGGTAAAGAACCCATCAAGTCTTGGACTAAACTGAAAAAGAAACTGTTAGACAAATTTGTTGCTAAGGATTACACCCAGGATCTGTTTATCAAGTTGTCTAAGTTGAAACAAGGAGACAAACCTGTTGAATCTTATCTGAGGGAGTTTGAACAACTCACCTTACAATGTGATATAAATGAGAAACCTGAGCAAAGGATTGCTAGGTACTTAGAGGGCCTAGATAAGAACATTGCTAACAAGGTTAGGATGCAACCTCTGTTGTCATTTGATGATGTTGTCAACCTATCTCTGAGAATTGAGAAGATAGGGAAGACTAAGCCTGCTACACCAAAACCTGTTAGGCCTTTTCAAACCAGACCTTATAGTGGGTTTAGATCAATGGATACCCCTAAGACAGCACCCCCACCTACCTTAGACAAGGGTAAGGGCATCATGGGTCAAAAGCCAAGCACTTCATTGACTGAGAACAGAATTAGGTGCTTCCAATGTCAAGGCGATGGACATTTCAGGAAGGATTGCCCTTCTAAGAAGACCTTAACCATAATGGAAGTTGAGGCTTGGGAGAAAGAGGGTCTAGTTGAGTATGAGAGGGATGAGCCTGAGGTTGAAGAAGTGGTGAGTGAGGAAGAAGAGTCTAGTCAGGAGGTAATAGTGGCACTCCCTGACACAGGCCACAGCTTAGTCCTATGGAGAGTAATGCATTCACAACAGATACCTTTGGAGGAGGATCAAAGGTCCCTCATTTTCAGAAGCAGATGTACCATACAAGGGAGGGTTTGTAACCTTATTATAGATGGAGGCAGTTGTACCAATGTGGCTTCTGTTACTATGGTTGATAAGCTGAAGTTGAGCACTCAAGATCACCCTCACCCCTATAAGTTGAGATGGCTGAGTAAGGGAGCAGAGGTTAAGGTGGATAAGCCATGCATGGTCCCTTTCTCCATTGGAAGTGTGTACAAGGATGAAGTATTGTGTGATGTGGTTCCAATGGATGCCTGTCACTTACTATTAGGAAGGCCATGGGAGTTTGATAAAAGCTCCATACACCAAGGAAGAAGCAATACCTATTCTTTCAAGCATGGGAGCAGGAAGGTGACATTAGCCCCCTTGCCACCAAACCAGAAGAGCTATGGAAGTCCAAGTATGGCTGAGGATTTTAGTGGAGTTGTATTTCTATCTGAGTCAGCAATGGTCAAGGAGTGTAGTGAGGAGCAACCTATAGTAATGCTGCTATCAAAAGAAGTTCAGGAAGAGGAGTCTAAGGTGATCCTTGCAGATGTTAAGCCCCTCATTGATCAGTTCAAGGAAGTGTTTCCAGAGGAACTTCCTGATGGCTTACCCCCTTTGAGAGGGATTGAACACCAGATAGACCTTGTGCCAGGGTCTGTACTACCTAATAGACCAGCCTATAGGTGTGATCCTAAGGCTACACAAGAGCTGCAGAAGCAAGTTGGAGAGTTGATGAGTAAAGGGTTTGTAAGGGAGTCATTAAGCCCTTGTGTTGTGCCTGCATTGTTGGTTCCTAAGAAGGATATGACTTGGAGGATGTGCATAGATAGCAGGGCTATCAACAACATCACAGTCAAGTATAGGTTCCCTATACCTAGGCTTGATGACATGTTGGATGAGCTGAGTGGCTCACGGTTCTTTTCTAAGATTGATTTGAGGCAAGGTTACCATCAATTGAGGATCAGGGAGGGAGATGAGTGGAAGACAGCCTTCAAAACAAAGCATGGCCTTTATGAGTGGCTTGTCATGCCCTTTGGCCTGTCAAATGCCCCAAGTACCTTCATGAGATTGATGACAGAAGTGCTTAGGCCTTGCCTAGGGAGATTTGTGGTGGTATACTTTGATAATATCCTCATCTACAGCAAGAGCAAGGATGATCACTTGAGGCATCTTGAGGCTGTGTTTGAAATACTTAAGGAGAACAAGCTCTTTGGGAAGCTTGAGAAATGCACCTTCATGACTGAGGAAGTCAAGTTTCTAGGATATGTGGTATCTGGTAGAGGCATTTCAGTTGATCAAGACAAGATCATTGCAGTCCAGTCTTGGCCTATCTCTAGGAGTATTACATAAGTAAGGGGATTCCATGGCTTAGCATCCTTCTACAGAAGATTCATTAAGGATTTTAGCACCATTGCAGCACCTCTCACTGAGTGCATGAACAAGGGAGAGTTCACTTGGACTGAGAATGCCTTACAGGCTTTCATACACATGAAGAAGCTTCTGTGCAGTGCACCTATCCTCAGGTTGCCAAACTTTGATTGCCTATTTGAGGTTGAATGTGATGCAAGTGGAGTGGGAATTGGAGCTGTCCTCATCCAAGAGAAGAAACCTGTAGCCTACTTTAGTGAAAAGCTAAGTGGTGCCAAGCTAAACTATTCTACATATGAGAAAGAGTTCTATGCTCTTGTCAGAGCTCTGAGGCATTGGAGTCATTACCTGAAGCCCAAACCTTTTGTCTTACACTCTGATCATGAGGCATTGAAATACATAGGAGGCCAGCATAAGCTCAGTCACAGACATGCTAAGTGGGTGGAGTTCCTTCAATCATTCACCTTTTCTAGCAAATACAAAGAGGGCAAACAAAATGTGGTGGCTGATGCATTATCTAGGAGGTACACTCTGCTATCAACTATGGAGCAAAGGGTTCTTGGCTTTGAGTTCATGAAGGACATGTATCAAGAAGATCCAGACTTTGCAGAAG
>JAIUZE010023250.1:0-15855 GCA_022085475.1 Heliosperma pusillum
TCTCCTCTCCTAACAAGACAAGTGGCAGGGAAAGTGGGGATCCATTTAGTTTCCCATTTGTTTTCTCACTTGCCTCCTATGAAAGGGAATCCGACTCGTTTCGTTGAAAAAGGAGTCGGAGATAGAGGGTCAATAACCGAGTTATCGGTCAATCTTTTTTCTATTTGCCCTGCTTGTAGTATCCCACAGGCCACAACAAATGGCACACCCTTTACTACCCCTACAGGACATATTTTCGTGGACCAATTAAAGGGTAATGAGTACAGCGACGTGGATGTGGATGTTCCTAAAATGCTATAGCGATGTGGATGCTCTTTCAATAAATAACACCCGAGTGAAGACACACATTCGCAAGTCGCAAGTCGCAACTCTAGACTATATGGTCGTTGGAATTCCAAAGTGTGGTTGAAGAGTAACATACACAATGGTATTGCCCCCTCCAAAATCTCGACCTTATTTTCTCCTCCTACTTCTTTTCATCATCTCTATCAACAAATTTGGATTTGGCGCCAAATTACCTCAAGATGAAGGTAATTCCATTTAATGTTCACCATATTGTATTGAATTTATAACAACTATACACTAATGGCTTGTTTGGTTAATACGGAATTAGAATCATGTGTTACTTTGCACTTCACCTAATTAATTTTCCTACATTTAAATTCACCTCAATTGCATATTGATGTTTGGTTGTCAGGTGGAGTTTCTATTTTTTAGGAGTTTGGAGTTACGTAGTTTAATTTCCCCATTTTTTTTAAAAATATGGAGTAACCAAACAATTTCCAAATAACACAATTCATGGGATTTTAGAATTCTCATAAATTGAGTGAGCAACCAACGAGCCCTAAGTGTAAAACAGTTTCACAGTGTGAAAACGTCGGTACAAAGTCGGTCATGTCCTTTTAACCAAAGTTACTTAAACTTAAGGAGGATAGTACGGAACTGTTAGTTCAAGGTGGTTTTACCTAAGAGCATTAGCAATGGACAAACCCAAAATGAGTTTATTCTTTTGACACATAGGTATCACATCACTTAAATACAAACCCAAGTTTTTAAGAACTTCTTCCCACAATTGCAAAAGTTCTTTTTTTTGTTCTTAAACTAGTATAGATCTCGTGCTAATACACGGTATTTTTGAGAATTTTTATTTGTATGAGGGATTTTCGTTTATATTATTTGCATAAAATATTTGTACTTTATTTTTGATGTTATATAATATTAAATATATTATTTTATGAAACGCAAGTAAGTAAATTTTATAAAATCTTGGATCATTGTAATTACAAAAATTCTTATTTAAGTTGGGTCGCCCCGTCTTAAGCTTAAGAATGGTCAAATAGTAAAATAAGACAAAGGAAAAGTTTCTAAATATTAGCAAAATAATTGTGTTATACTTCCTCCGTTCCATAGAATAGTTTACGTTTGAATTTTGCACAAATATTAAGAATGGGTGAAAACAAGTGGGGTACCTACTTTTACATATGTTAGTTTACCAAATTGCCCTCTTATAAGTTGCTTTTGTTTGTTGTATTAAGAATGGGTGAAAATAAGTGGGGTACCTACTTTTACAAGGATAGTATGGTAATTTAACATAATTATTGATGTCCATAAAAAGAAACGTAAAGAACTAACTGGAACGGCCTAAAATGGAATACGTAAACTATTCTATGGAACGGAGGAAGTATAAGCAAGTTGTTTAGTACTTAACCCGTTTTACTCTTAGAAAAGTTCTTAGATTCTTAGATATTAGCAAGATAGTAAGATAACAACGTATTAGACCCGATTAAATATCATATTCATAACTACCGAAATTATTAATTATAAGAAATTATATGACATTTTCATATGTGATTTTTGTGTAAATAAGGCAAAATTTGCAGTTATTTTAAGCAGAGGTAATAATTAAGCAAGTTTAGCAAATATTGTAATTTTTCAGCAATGATTTATAATTTGTGTGGCCCTGATTGACATATTGAGAAATTAAGCAAGGTTAGAAAAAAAAAAAGTGAGCTCAAGTGATAGTTGAGCATTTGAACGGAAAAACTATTAAAGTGGCTTAATCTTTTAGTAGTAGAGGGATGAAACCCACCTATTATTTCGTACTATTTATTAAATTATACTCCTAACTAGAGTGGATAGTGGGGATCACATCTTTACATGCATTATTTTGTAAAATTGGGGCGTGAGATGTAAACACACACTCCTCTATTTTTTTTTAATAATTCATGCGTGATCCACACTCCCTTACACCCATTATTTTCTTCCACAAATTCTCATTTGTGATGGAGTGACCTCTCGCAAGCTTGCGACGGGTCAAATCCCCCTTACAAAGAGCAAATGGGTGACAAATTGAGTCTTTCACTTGTCTTGTCACTTGCTCTTTATAAGGGGTATTTGATCTGTCACAAGCTTGCGACGGGTCGCCCCATCACAAACAAGACTTACTGATTTTCCTCATTTGTAAGAACCATTTCTTGCAGACAATCTATGATGGACAAACTACTTACAAACCCAATGATACAATGGTGCTTGATTCGTTAGTCATTAAGAATTACCCTTAAAAACAACCATGGTTATTGCTTTAATATTTGTGTATGTCTAAAATGGTTTGACACAACTACATAAGTATTTGTATAATTGGTAATCTTTAATACCGTTGACATAGGTAATTTTTTTAGTAGATTGGATACATACACATTACAGTCATAGAAAATTGTATAAACGGTCCTTCTAGAAAACTAATACACATCCTCTTTCTATAAATAGTAAGAACATTAGATATTAGTATATTACCATAGCTAATTAATTATTACTACCACCATTAAAATAAAATTGTTTCCGTCTTAAAGTCAAGATGTATGCAAAAGTTGTTATATAATTGTGGCATGACATCCATATAAAAATTTAATAACAAAATATCATATTATAGATTTTTAAATCAAAATATATACTAACGAAATATCATATTGGTTAGAGTATGTCATGCCACAATGCACATACTAAATCAAAATATCGAGAATGTATGTGCATTGTGGCATGACATCCATATAAACATTTACTAATAAAATAATGAAATCAAAGATATTGCGTAATAAAATATATATATATATATATATATATATATATATATATATATATATAGAGCAAAGATCAATTGAGTCCACCCTCTTCCTTAGAGTCCTTGAGTCCTATTTTGGACCATTGGATGAAGGAAGATGGATGGCTGAGATTGGTGCTCCCAAAAGAAGATTAATGGACTAATTTTCCACACTCTCTCTTGTTTTTTAATTAACCACTAATCCAACCCTAATACACTATATAAAATTTTCCACCCAACACCTTCTCTCTCATCACACCATAATATCATTACCTCTCCACTCTCTACATTCCAAATAATTCAAAACCCAAATAAATATCTCATTCTCCCTTCCTCTCACCAACCACCCACCCAACACCACTATAAACTTCATACCCGACCACCACCACCATCACTACCCACCACAAACACCATACCCGACCACCACCACCATACCCGACCACCACCACCATACCCGATCACTCCTATGCCGCATCTCCTCCACCGCCACCACGCACCGCCGACCACCTCCTCTCCTCCGTCCTCCTTTTTCCTCCGTCCTCCTCTTTCCTCCGTCCTCATCCGCCTTTCTCTCCCACGTCCTCCTCTCCTCCGTCTGGTGGGTGTCGGTGTGGGGTGTCGGGAAGGATGTTGGGGACAGAAGAGCAAGGCGAGGAGAGGCGGAGGGCGGTGGTGGGGCTGACTGGGGGCTGGGCCGGCGCGGCTGGTTGTGGGGATGGGCCGTCCTCCTCCTCTACTTGTTTGTTGTTTGCTTTTTTTTTTTCTTTTTTCCTTTAGATCTAGTTATTTATTTACTTGTTGTTTGTTTTTTTCTTTCTATTTTATCTTCTTATTTATTGTTTGTTCCTTTCTAGATCTAATTTCTTTAGATCTACTTTTTTAGATATAATTTTTTCTGTTTTTTTTTTAGTCTTTTAATCCTCTCTTCTTTTTTTGTTTTTTTATTTATTTTAGGATTTGGTTTTGTGTTTTTTTTTTAATTCTAGATCTGAAAAAAAAGGTGTGAATGACAATGACTTCTATTAAAGTAACACAAATTCTCTATTAAAGTTACACATTTTATTTATTAAAGTCACATATATCGTCTATTAAAGTTACACATTTTATTTATTAAAGTCACATTTATCGTCTATTAAAGTTACACATTTTATTTATTAAAGTCACATATATCGTCTATTAAAGTTACACATTTTATTTATTAAAGTCACATATATCGTCTATTAAAGTTACACATTTTATTTATTAAAGTTACACATTTAATTTATTAAAGTTACACATTTTATTTATGAAAGTCACATATATCATCTATTAAAGTAACACACAGTATTTATTAAAGTAACACTATTAAAGTAACATAAAATGACCTTAAAAGTTACACTCGTTGATGTCAGATCTGTTTCTTTTTTTAGTTTTTACTCTTGTTTTCATTTTTTTTCCTAGATCTACTTTTTGTTTGTGAGTGTGAGTTGGTTTGTGGTGGTTGGATTACAGTTACACTCATAGAGGAATATAGTTACACTCATAAAGTATTACAGTTACATTCTTAGAGGACTACAGTTACACTCATAAATGACTACAGTTACACTCATAAATGACTACAGTTACACTCATAAATGACTACAGTTACACTCATAAAGGACTACAGTTACACTCATAAAGAACTACAGTTACACTCTTAAAGGACTAAATTTATAGTAAATTACATAAATTCAACATGTAATAAAATTCAAAAAATTTCACTCAAAATGACCTAAAATAACTAAAGTTACACTCGTAAAATATGTGAGTTACATTCGTAAATCATCAAAGTTACACTTGTAAAATGTTAAAATTATATAAAATCAAATTTTTGTATACAAAACCGTCTCAAAAAAATTAAAGTTACACTCGAAAAGCAGCAAAGTTACACTCGTAGAATGTTAAACTTATATATATTCAAATTATTATATACAAAACCGTCTTCAAAATTAAAAGTTACGCTCGAAAATATTAAAGTTACACTCGAAAAGCATCAAAGTTACACTCGAAAAGCATCAAAGTTACACTCGTATGGTGTTAAAATTGTTTAAATTCAAATTTTTACATACAAACCGCCTTAAAAAGTTAAAGTTACACTCTAAAACATTAGAGTTACACTCGCAAGCATCAAAGTTACACTCATAAATCTCAGCAGCTAAAAAGTGCTCAAAAGTGCTTAAAAGTGTTTAAAAAGTGATTAATTTAAAGCTAGAGAGAGAAAGTTCATTAATTAGTTCATAAGTAATTAATTAGTGATAAGTGTATTTTTTAATCTCCCAAATCTCAGCCACCCATCTCCCTCATCCAATGGCTAGGATGAGGACTCAAGGACTCTAAGAATTTGGTGGACTCAATTGAACTAAGCTCTATATATATATATATATATAGAGAAAGGATCATGTGAGTCCTTATAGAAATAGTGAGTCCATAAGTCCTTTTGTGAGCCATTGGATCTTGGAAATGAAGGGTTGAGATGAAAACAAGAAAATGGTCATTAGTGGGTGTTTACTCCACTTCTCTCACATCCCCACTAATCAAACCCACTAATACATACCCAATCCAAACCCTAATACTTATACCCTTCCCTCATCTTTTTCTCTCATTTTAACCTCCCCTACTCTCTCTCTACCTCCCTTATCTCTCATCATTCCTCAAAAAAAAAAAAAACCAAACAATTACTCTGCCGCCCTTCCTCTGCCGCCCCCACCTGCCGCCCTCCGCCCACCTGCCGACCTGCCGACCTGCCGCCCTCCGCCTCACTGTCGCCCTTATCCCTCTTACCAGTTACCACTACCACCACCACCATACACAACCATCACCGAAACACCTCCGCCGCACAACCACCACTCCCTCCGCCGCGCCGCCCCCATGTCGCCCCTGCCACCGACCTACTGACTGCCGCCCCCCTGCCGGCTGCCGCCCCTGCCGTCACTCCGTCTTCCTCCTCTGCCTCCTCCTCCTCTCTTCTTCTTCTTCTTTTTTTTTTTCTTTTTTCAGATTTGTACCATCTTCCTTTCTTTTCTTTTTTTCTTTTTTCAAATCTGAAAAATGGTATGGTTTTGGTGGTGTTCTCATGGTTTTGGTGGTGTTCTCATTTCTCTTTTTTTTCTTTTTCCTTTTCTTTTTCTTCTTCAGTTTTGCTTAAATATTTGTTTTGTTTATTTTTCTGTTTTTCTTTGTTTTTTAGATCTGAAAAGGTGGGTCAAACTTTAATGACGTCTATTAAAATATCACATATTATTTATTAAAGTAACACATATTGTATATTAAAGTCACACATATTGTATATTAAAGTAACACATATTATATATTAAAGTAACACAAATCCTCTATTAAAGTTACACATATTGTATATTAAAGTAACACAAATTCTCTATTAAAGTTACATGTCTTATTTATTAAAGTCACATATATCAAAGTAACACATATTATTTATTAAAGTAACACAAAATGACCTTAAAGTTATATAATGACTGAAGTTACACTTTTAGTATCTGAAGTTACCCATATAATGACTGAAGTTACCCATATAATGACTGAAGTTTTTTTATATGTTTTATATGTTTTATATGTTTTACACAAAATTTTTTTATATGTTTTATGTTTTTTTTTAATTTGTTATGTTTTTATTTTTTTATTTTAGATTTCGTTTTTTTATTTTTTTATGGTGTTTATATTTCTAGATCTAAAGTTACACTATTTTAGACTAAAGTTATATAACTGAAGTTACATAGGTTTGGACTGAAGTTACATAGGTTTGGACTGAAGTTACAGAGATTTGGACTGAAATTTGACTAGTTTGGACTGAAGTCACACTAGAAAAGACTAATGCATAAAATTACCCTATAAATGACTAAAGTTACACAAATAATAATTGAAGTTTCACTAATAAAGTAAAATGTTACACTCATAAAAATGCTAAAATTTAATTGTATTTTGGGTTAAAGTTACACATATAAGGCTTGAAGTTACACAAATAATGGTTGAAGTTACAATCAGAAAAGGCTAAAATCACATAAAATTGTCTTAAAGTTACATAAATTCAAATTCATATAGTCGAAATCACATTTTAGCTTGAAGTTACACAAATAATGGTTGAAGTTACACTCGTAGTGACTGAAATTACACTCATAAAAAGGCTAAAATCACATAAACTTGTCTTGAAATTTCATAAATTCAAATTTATGTAGTCGAAATCAAATTTTAGTTTGAAGTTACAAAAATAATGGTTGAAGTAACACTCGTAGTGACTGAAGTTACACTCCTAAAAAGGCTAAAATCACATAAACTTGTCTTGAAGTTTCATAAATTCAAATTTATATAGTCGAAATCACATTTTAGTTTGAAGTTTCATAAATAACGGTTGAAGTTACACTCATAATGACTGAAATTACACTCATAAAAAGTCTAAAATGACATAAATTTGTCTTGAAGTTTCATAAATTCAAATTTATATAGTCGAAATCACATTTTAGTTTGAAGTTTCATAAATAACGGTTGAAGTTACACTCATAATGACTGAAGTTACACTCATAAAAAGTCTAAAATGACATAAATTTGTCTTGAAGTTTCATAAATTCAAATTTATATAGTCGAAATCACATTTTAGTTTGAAGTTTCACAAATATGGGCTGAAGTTACACTCACAAATCTCAGAAATTCAAAAGTGCTCAAAAGTGATTAACTAAAGGCTAGAGAGAGAAAGTTAATTAATTAGTGCATATATAATTGATTAGTGTTAAGTGTGCTTTTGTCTCTACAATCTCATCCATTCATCTCCCTCATCCAATGGCCAAGATGAGGACTCATGGACTCACAAAAATTGGTGGACTCATAAGAACCTATCTCTCTCTCTCTCTCTCTCTCTCTCTATATATATATATATATATATATATATATATATGAAAATGAACTAAATACAATGACAACTCATGTCGCCTTAAAATAAACAAAAAGGATCCACCATAATCTTAGTATGACCTCACTTTAAGTAAAGTCAGCTAGTAACATTAGGGGACTTCTTTCATCCAGTTAAGGCTTTTATCCAAGGGATATGTCCTTGCATATTTGTTGTGTATATACACAATTCACAGCATTCTTATTGTAACTAATTTTCACTCAATTTATACAATTCAATATGAAGAACTCATTCAATAATGTCTTCTACTTCCTGTACTTCATTTAAACTCAACATGGTATCGGAGCTTCAGGAATGAGGAGACTGATAACCACTTATGAAGAACATTTATTGATCTTTAACAACAAAGGTACAAAGCATGTGCCTATTTAAAGAGCAGTGTTTCTGATCTTCCAACTCATAAAAACATCAGCACTGCAAAAACACAATATAAACATCACAACAAATGGTAGAACCTCTTAATCCTACTACTTCAACCAACACCACCCCAAACAATTCAACAACAACACTCTCAACAACACCATTTTCAACAACACTACTCTCAGCAACACCATTTTCAACGGACCCTTCAGATCCACTCTATCTGCATCCAGCAGAGAGCACACATCCTGTCATAGTGGATACTAAGCTGTCAGGTATCGAGAATTACCTGGAATGGAAAAGGCAGATAGAAATTGCCATCTGTTCTAAAAGGAAAGTAGGATTCCTGACTGGTGTGGTGAAAAGACCCATCAATGATCCTATCAGGGAATCCGCTTGGGACACCTGCAGCTGTCTACTCATCTCTTGGATACTTAACAATGTAGAGCTGCCATCAAGAGATCTGTCATGTACACCAAGACAGCAAAAGAAATATGGGATTACCTCCAGGCCCAATTCTCTGTGAGCAATGGAGCAAGGAAATTCGGGATCAACAAAGAACTTGATGAACACACTCAAGGTGATAAATCCATAAGTGAGTACTTCACTGAAATCAGGATTCTATGGCAGAATCTTGAGTTCATGTGTGATTGTCCACCAATTACACAAGTCACTTCTGAAGTCAAAGGAAACTGTTTCAGTTCCTGAATGGTCTGAACTCATCTTACTCAAATATAAGGAGTGATGTGCTCACGACGTCACCTCTTCCTTCTGTGGAAAAAGCAGCTGCATTTTTCCATCAAGAAGAAGCTCGGAGTAAAAACTACAAGAACTATGAGAAAGCTGAAGCTGACAACTCAGCCTTCTATGCTGGTCAGAAGAGATCAGAGGTCTCTTATGATCAAAAGGGCTTAGATGTTGTGCCATATTGTCATGTTTGCGCTAAGAAGGGTCACACCAAGGAAAAGTGCTGGAGAGTTGTCGGATATCCCTCTGATTACCCTGTGTCCAAAAGATTTCCAGAAAAATCTTAAGACAATAAGCTCAAGGGAGGATATCAAGGATCAGGATCAAATGGACTCAAATATGGAATGAACAAACTAAAATAAAATTCAAGTGTCGGGTACGGCAAGAGGGCTGCCCATGTCACTATGGGAGATGAATAAAGTGCCATTAGCGGGGCCATTACCTTGACAACACAAAAGTTTGAACAGCTAATGAACAAGGGAAAGGGAACCAATTATCCAGACACAGATGAGGAAATAGAGGTTAACTTTGTAGGTATGGCTTTTTTAAACTGCAATTATGTTTCTCATACTTCACAAGAGTGGATAGTTGATTCTGGAGCCTCAGATGACATGGTATCTGACCTACACATTTTGGACAAGGTTGTTGAATTAAAAATTATACTGGAAATAAACCTGCCAAATGGAAAAAAAGTTGTAGTTTCCCACACAGGAACATACAAATTTGTTAATGGAATCATACTGAAAAATGTGTTATTTGTTCCTGCATTCAAACATAATCTACTATCTGTCCAAAAACTAACAAGGGATGAAAAGTGCTTTGTAGTCTTTTATGCAAATTGGTGTATAATACAGGACTATCAAACCAGGAGTATTAAGGGACTTATTAAATAAGGATAGGCTATCTCACCCTAGATTACCTAATGTTTATATCAGGATGGACAACTCTTATATATGTAATGATAAATCAGATGGTATTCCTACTAGCTAGGGATTTAGGAGGCATAATTTTCAAGAATTATAATGCACCTGACAAATTGTGTACTGAATTGCCAATTAGTAATGATAATGATATTTGGCACTTAAGACTTGGTCATGCCTCAGACAATAAACTAAAACTCATACCTACAATTACTCAATCTTCCTTAAATAGCCAAAGAATTTGCATCACTTGCTCCATGGCAAAACAAACCAAACTCTCTTTTCCTGTCAGGACTGACAAGGCTGCTCAACCATTTGAACTGGTTCACATAGACATCTGGGGACCCTACAGAAAGGAAACCATAAATAAACATAGGTACTTCTTGACCATTGTGGATGATTACTCAAGAGCCACTCGGGTGTAACTAATGAAACACAAATCTGAAGTTGCTCAGTTACTCATGCATTTCTACAAGTTTATCAAAAGACAATTTGGCAAAACTATCAAAACTCTAAGGTCTGACAATGCCCTGAAACTTATAGAAGGGGAGAGCAATAAACTCCTTCTAACCAAAGGAATTTGGCAGCATACCAGCTGCATTGACAGGCCTCAACAAAATGGAGTGGTTGAGAGGAAGCATAGACATATACTTGAAATTAGTAGAGCATGCAATCAGATTTAGTTCAGGTCTGCCTCTATCTTTTTGGGGAGATTGTGTGCTCAGAGCAGCTTTCATTATCAAGAAACTCCCCACGCCTTTATTATAGAACAAATCTCCCTATGAGGTCATGTTCAGTAAAGTCCCTAACTATAACATTATGAGGGTCTTTGGCTGCCCAACTATGGTGTATAACCCTAGCAGAGACAAAGACAAGTTTCAACCAAGGGGAATTCCTTACATCTTCATAGGATATCCCTTGTCTCAAAAGAGATATAAGGTTTATGACATAGCCAGACAAACTGTCTTTGTGTCCAGAGATGTGAAATTCCGTGAATCTATCTTCCCTTACAAAATCAAAAACTTCAATCAATTCCTCCCAATTCTACAATCAGAAAATCCATACTCCCAGTTCCCTCAGGTTGTGCCAGATACAACTCAAATGTTTGAGATAGACCAACACACTAAAGCACATCCTAATGACCAATCTTGGAAACCAGTCAGCCACGGGAGCACATTTCTCCCACTACACTATCAGACCCTGGAGAGACAGAAGGGCCCGGACTTTGTTGTAAACAACCCTGTTATAGCTCCTACTTTTATTGCCAATGTTGCTCAACTTCATCTACACTAACCTTTTGCTTGTCAAGTCAGCACAACCAGCACCAATACAGAGGCTAATCCTCTCACGTTTCAGGAAGCAATTAAGGAACCTAAATGGATTCAAGCCATGAATCTACAATTACAAATCCTTCATGATAATAATACTTGGAGGATCACTGACCTACCCAAGGGCAGAAAAACCATCGGATGCAAATGAATATATAAAACCAAGTACAATCCCAATGGATTTGTTGACAGGCACAAGGCCAGACTAGTTGTCCAAGGTTTCAGACAAATGTATGGCATATATTATGAGGAGATCTTTGCACCAATAGCCAAGATGTCAACAGTGCGACCCCTTCTTACTGTTATTTCCAATAACAACTGGGAAACATGTCAAATGGATGTGGCTAATGCCTTTCTCCATGGGGATTAATTGAAGATGTTTACATGAAATTACCACAAGGATATTGTCATGGAGTCCTAAACACTGCTGGTCAGGGGGAGTGTAACACCTAGAATCTTGAAGGGAAAGTATGCAAATTGCTAAAATCCCTATATGGTCTAAAATAGGCACCAAGGTAATGGTTTTCCAAATTATCAAGTGCTCTCCTCGGCTACAGTTTCAGACAATCACATGCTGATTACTCACTCTTTATTAAACAAAAAGATGGCCACGTTACAGCGGTTCTTGTCTATGTAGATGACATGGTGATTGCAAGAGACTCTTATGCGGAAATTCAAGCCCTTAAATCACATCTCAGCTCATCCTTTCATATGAAAGACCTTGGGGAACTTTTCTACTTCCTAGGTTTGTAAGTAGAAAGAAGCAGTGCTGACATATTCATATCTAAAAAAAAATACACTCTAGACTTACTAAAAACGTTTGGAGTGGACAAGTCTAGGGCCATCCAACTACCTGTAAACCATGTGCTCAAGCTTGAATCAGGCAAGGGTACTTCTCTCCCTCATCATGACTCTTACAGGAAATTAGTTGGCAAACTCATTTATCTAACTATTTCAAGGCCTGACATTGCTTTCTATGTCCAATTATTGAGCCAATTCAATTCCTTCAAAATCCTACGTCTGATCACATGCAAGCAGCCAGAAGAGTTCTAAGGTATCTCAAATCAACTCCCAATCAAGGGATTCTGTTTGCTAGCAACTCAGCAGCCAAGCTTACTACTTATTGCGACTGTGATTGTGCCTCATGTGCCTATAGTCGAAAATCTACTACATGCTACTGCATTCTCCTTGGCAACTCACCAATTTCATGGAAATCTAAGAAACAATTAGTGGTTTCCCGCTCATCAGCTGAGGCTGAATATCGAGCCATGGCTATGACTAGGGCTGAGCAAAACTGGATATCTGATCCGGATTTAGAATCCAGATCGGATATCCGGTTTTAAAATTCTTGAATTTTTTTATCCAGATCCGATCCGAATAAACCAGATTTTTGATTTTACGGTATCCGAATATCTCGATATCCGGTTTCCAAAATCCGGATTTGATCCGTTTCTTTTTTTAGTAAAAAAAATAATCATTTCAAGTTTTCAATGATAGCTTTTAGTGTTTCTACTTTACCATTTCTCTTTCACAGCTAAAAAGTAAATGATCCATCATGGATATGATATTATCACGACTGAAAGTCAAATAATATTTTGGGAAAATAAGTTATAAAATCAACAAGAGAGAGTGGAGAATGACGAATTTAGAGAGACGTCTCAGGCGAGATGAGAAATTATCTCGATTAAAAATACATCAAATAAATATTACTGTATAAAATAACATAGAATGAGTACTTTTTTTTTTTTTTACTTTTGCTCCTTAGTTTTTCCTTTTTTTTAAGGTTTTTAAAATTCGGATCGGATTCGGATATCCAGTTCTTTAAATTTTCCAATCCACATCTGATCCAGTTTAATCGGAAAAAATCGGATCGGATATCCAATTTAAATGGAATCCAGATAACCGGAGTTTTTAATTCGGAAAGCGGATCGAATTCGGATAAAAAATTCGTATCGGATTTTTTTGCGCAGCCCTAACTATGACAACCTGCAAGGTCACATGGCTCTTTCAACTTCTTCCAGACTTGAGACTTGAACACCTAGGACTTGCTCCTATGAAATGTGACAATCAAGATGCACTTGCCATTGCAGCCAATCCGGTCTACCATGAAAGAACCAAACACATTGAGGTGGACTGTCATTTCATCAGGGAAAGGATTCAACATAGACTCATGACTACATCCTATGTCAATACCAAGGAACAAGTAGCTGATATATTCACCAATTCTGTCCAATTTCTCAACATCATTACCTATTGTCCAAGATGAGAGTTTCATCAGGACTACACTCTCATCTTGAGGGGGAGTGTAAAGGAACTAAATGCAATGACAGCTCATGTACCTTTAAAGAAACAAAAAAAGGATCCACCATAATCTTAGTAGAATTGACCTCACTTTAAGTAGAGTCAGCTAGTATCATTAGGGGACTTCTTTCATCCAGTTAAGGCTTTTATCCAAGGAATATGTCCTTGCATATTTGTTGTATATATACACAATTCACAACATTCTTCTTGTAGCTAATTTTCACTCAATCAATACAATTCAATATGAAGAACTCATTCATTAATGTCTTCTACTTCCTGTACTTTATTTAAACTCAACAATATAAAAAGATACCTCTTTTTCTTTAATTAATTATCCTCCAATAAATATTGTATACCTTATTTTTAAAATATTAATCATGCATAACTAATTATCACCATTTTATAATTAACATTGTATGTAATTTATTTGGAAACTTTAAATTTAAACTTAAAAATTTAAGATTTGAAAAAAATTAGACTCTTTCAATTTAAATTTAAATTTATTAAATGTCATATACCAATTATACTACTCTTTTGCAATTATAATAACAAAATATTCAAACAGACCGCACAAAGTGTGGGATGCCACCTAGTATTATGTAAAACGGATTTAAATCACATAGAACATGGCTCATATATGTAAATAAGTGCTCCCTCTCTTGAAATCAAGTGTTTATCTTTTATTAAAATGTACTGTAATTAAAAATTGGTTCAAAATTCCAATTTAAGCCATTTATTTATTTTGTACTTATTTCATTTGTGGGTTAGCCAATTTATACTTAAGGTCTAACTATGTAGAAAAATAGAGAGAGAGAGAGAGAGAGAGAGAGAGTTTTCAAAAAGAGACGGAATAACTGACTTAAATTGATGTTTTAAAACAATTTAATGTTTTGAAATATTTTTTGATAAAAAGTGCATCTTAAGAAAATAACTTTAGCAAAACAACTTACACATAAACTTTGGAGAGGTGGTATCTCACTAAGTTATATAGAGATTATTTTATAATACCTCTTTATGTAATTTCTGTATCCCTTTTATTATTGATTGTGATTCAAAATGTCGATTTTATTTGATACATATTTTCATATCAACTGTACCTATTTTATCGTGTATTGTAATTATTTTTATTTTTACCTTATTTTATAGTATACCACTATAGGTACCTTATTTTGTAACATCTTGTAAAATTATTCCATCAATTTATAATTAGCCTCTCAGGAGACTTATTGAACAACTTCTTAGGGAGTAAGTTTAGAAAAAATAAATCGGAATAATTTCTAATTACTCACCAATTGATAATAAGACTAGTATAGATCTCGTGCTACAACCTTTTTTTTTTTAAATGTATGTGTTAGAGATATTAGCATTTAAATTATGGGACGTGCTTTTTCACATACAGATTTTACTTTTTCACATACGCCTTTTACAATAATACCCTCGTCATTTTCCATTGTCTTTTATCCGATTTATTTTTTTCCTCCCTTTCCTCATCTCACTTCACCACAAACACCACCCACACCTCTTACTTCGGTCATAAAATTTACATTACCCCCTTGCTTCGGTCGCCGAAAAACGTGGCTCCGACCAACTTGGGTTCCATTCCTTTCCTGCATTCCGATCCCCTCTCTGGCAATCCTGTCCCTATACTCCTCTTGTCCCCCTCCCGTACTCCGACTGTAACAACCCGAAAAGTACCCAATTTTTCTAGTAAAAATATTTACTAACACTTTTCAGCAGACTTAAGTTTTTAAAATAGAATTTATTGTTTCGAGTCGTATTTTGAAATTCCGAGTTCGTATTTGGAATTTCTGGGTGATTTCATGAAAATCCCGTTTTTAGTCATCTTTGACTTTTCTTGACTTTTAAGTCGTCTTTGACTTTTTCTTGACTTTTTAAAGTCGTCATTGACTTTTCTTGACTTTTAAGTCGTCATAAACTTTTCTTAACTTTTTAGTCATCTTTGACTTTTCTTGACTTTTAAGTCGACTTTGACTTTCGTTGACTTTTTCCGACTCACCTCGTAATTTTAAAGACCGAAATTTTATTTTGAAAAATAATAAATTTAATTTAGTTTTATTAAGATTTATTTGAATTTATGATAATTTAATATAATTATTTTGAATTTATTCGGAATTAAAGAATAACTTTTATGACTTAACCCCAAAC
>JAIUZE010023251.1:0-10718 GCA_022085475.1 Heliosperma pusillum
AAGGTAGACGCAGTTTCCGTGGGCACCTACGTTCTTCTTTTGCCTAATGGTTTAGAGTTTTATTTAAATAATTGCTATTATGTTCCAACTCTTACCACGAACATTATCTCCATTTCCGTGTTAGACATGGAAGGTTTTTCTTTTTGCATTAAGAACAACTGTTGTACTTTTGCTTTTAATGAAATGGTTTATGGCGAGGCCATTTCTATTGGAGGTATTTATGTTCTAGATATTGCAAAAGAGGTCTATCATGTAGAAAACAAGAAGCTCAAAACAGGTGAACCTAATCAATCATACATTTGGCATTGTCGTTTAGGGCACATAAACGAACGACGCATAAAGAGACTTGTTTCATCTAAAGTACTCAAACCATTCGATTACGAATCTTATGGCGTATGCGAATCTTGTCTTCTAGGCAAGATGACTCGTGCTCCTTTTACGGGAAAAGGGCCACGAGCAAGTGAAGTATTAGGACTTATACACACGGATGTATGCGGTCCAATGACTATCCGAGCTAGAGGTGGTTATCACTACTTCATTACTTTTACCGACGACTTGAGTAGATATGGATATGTCTACTTGATGAGGAATAAAAGTGATGCTTTTGAAAAATTCAAAGAATTTCAAAATGAAGTAGAAAACCAATTGAATAAAAAGATTAAAACCCTACGATCCGATCGTGGTGGTGAATACTTGAACAATGAATTTGATTCACACCTAAAAGATTGTGGTATAGTATCACACTGGACTCCTCCTGGAACACCTCAATTAAATGGTGTGTCCGAAAGGAGAGAAATCGCACTTTATTAGATGATGTCGATCTATGATGAGTCTAATGAGCTTCATGATATTTATGGGGTTTGCTATCTTACTGCAATATTTTCCCTTAAATCGAAGCCCCGACTAAAGCAGGCCAAAACAAGACTCCCATATTGAGATATGGACAGGAAAAGTCCCTATTTGTCATTTATGAATTTGGGGATGCGAGGCTTTGGTTAAGAATAAGTATGACGATAAACTCGCACCCAAATCTGACAAATGTCTTTTCGTAGGATATCCAAAGGAATCACGTGCTTATTACTTCTACAATAAACACGAGGACAAAGTGTTTGTGTCTCGTGATGCAGTCTTTTTAGAAAACGATTTTATTTCTAAAAGACAGAGTGGGAGAAAATTTGAACTTGATGAAGTCCAAGAGCCACAAACCGAAAAGGACGATGAGGAAAACGTTCCCTCTTCATCTGACACGGTCATTATTCCTTCGGAACCTAGGAGGTCAAACAGAATTAGTCATCAACCTGATAGATACCTTGGTATTATAGAGGAAGGTGATGACTATAATGTGTTACTTTTTGAAAGTAACGAACCTACTACCTACAAAGCAGCCATTTCTAGTCCCAACTCAAAGCTTTGGCTAGGAGCCATGCAATCCGAAATGGATTATATGTACGACAATCAAGTATGGGACTTGGTTGATTTACCTAAGGAGGTAAGACCTCTTTAGTGTAAGTGGATCTATAAGATCAAAAATGGCATAGATAAACATAATGATGTTTACAAAGCTAGATTGGTGGCAAAAGGTTTTACCCAAGTTCATGGTCTTCACTATGACGAAACCTTCGCACCAGTCGCCATGCTTCGATCCATAAGGATTATCTTAGCGGTTGCTGACATGCTAAAACACGGTGTCGTTAATTCCGCAAATTAGCTAGACCAAATAGAAATTTATAAAACCAAATCTAGACTCAAACCAACCTAAATAAAAAGGGTAGTAAGGGTAAGCAAAGGGTCGAACCCAAGGGAAAGCGGTATTAGCTAAAATAATCTAATCTAGACTCTTGCAAAACATCAATTGACAAAACTAATGACTCTAATCACAAATTAAGACACTAATTACTAACTAAAATACTAATCAAAACAAAGACTTAAAGTAATTACAAACTATGATATTCACAATGGAAAACATGTAGGAAAACATAAATGGAGAAAGTTTTTCATGAGAATTGATTATCAAGTCTAAAATTACCAACAACAACTAAATACTCAAAGATTCAAATATGGAGAAATAACTTAGTGCAATTATCCCAAGTTCCCCACAATTAACAAAGTAAAGACCCCTCCTTTCCTTTCTTTCTCTAATTATCTATTACAAGTTTCTTAGAATTAGCCACCATGAATTAAACCACCCACAAATGACCCAATGCAACTCAACCAATACTTATTAAAACATAAGCATAAATAAAGATGCAAGCTTTATGCACAAAACCATAGAAACATGCTAGAATCATGCAATAAAACATTAAACCATGTCCTAAATACACAATAACCCAAATTCCACTCAAAAGATTCCAACTTTTAAACCAAAGTTACAATCTTTCAAGGTTGCTTCAACAAATACCAAGACAAATTAACCAAATTCATCAAGACAAAGCAATAAATCAAACAAACAATTGCTAGGATGGTTAGTCTCAACAACAATTCATTCAACAATGGAATTCAACCATAAGAAAATGGAATTAAATAGAGGAGAAAGGATTAAAAAGGTCTCTTACAATGCTAAAAGGAAGAACTTTTTCAAATTACACTAAGCAAAGAAAAGATTAGCTACCCATAGTCTTCATATTACAACCAATTTCTAAATAAAACAAAATTACAAGAGCCAAAGTTGAAGAACAAAGTAGAGAATTTCAAAGGAAAATATGATGTTGAATGTTGTATGCTTGGCTCTCTTCTCTCTCTTCAGTTTTCTTCTTATATACCCTTGGTCCGCAAACCTAGGGGCCTTGAAAGGTGGGCTTCCAAAAGACAAGACGAGAAAATGAAGAACTCCCGTGCTGAGAAAGGACGCAGGCTGCGTCACAGGCTGCGTCCTACGACGCAGGCTGCGTCGAGGACTGCCCGATTTTTCCCTTGCTTTCCTTCTTGACTTTCGTTGACCCATGGACTTTTGGCCCCCGCCTTGACTTCCATTGACCCATTGGGTTTGGTCTTCATGCCTTGGTGATTCATTGCTAGCCCACTCCAATTTCCGGGTTTTTGGGTCTCGGGTTTCGGGTTTGACTTTCATTGACTTTTGGGTTTTTGACTCTCAAAATTGACTTAAAATACTAAATACTAACATTATTACAAAAACTAAAATTAACAGAAAACAAAGCTAATGACCCGTAAAAAGTAAAACGAAAGACTCTAAAAATTACTACTAGACACGACAATATTTGGTGTTGTCAAATACCCCCACACTTGGACTTTTACTCGTCCCGAGTAAAACTCGAGATTGGCAAGGCAAACACAAGTCCAAACATAGCATGCGGAGGCAATGACCTCTCTTCCCTCACCACTACCTTCTTATATCTCCCTCAAAACACAACCACCTATTTAAACAAAAAAATGACTCAATGTTGTTTTAACACTCTTCCCTTACCTCTTCCTACTTATAACTCCCTCTTAACAAGACTCGACACACCACCAACTCCGACTCAATTCACATAATTCCTCCCTTCTTATAGCTCCAAAGAATGTAGTATGACCATCTTTGCCTTATCCCAAGGCATAGCGAGATGGCCTTCATCACCAAACTCCATGCAACTCCACTACTTATACCACCCCCTTATTACTCCACTAGTGTAAAGCATGGTTACTTGGTTGGCCCCAAACTACACAATTTGCACAACCAAGCAACCATCAAGAGAAATCCACCAATTTGGAACCAAATTTGTGACTCAAAATAAAAATAAAGGAAGTCCTAAGCTAGCCTCCTTCCAATTCCCTCCCTATCACTCCCTTCTTTTACCTCCAAAATCCTCATCATAGAAAGTATTAAGCTCAAATTTTTTTTTTTCATTTTTTTCATTTTTCCATTTTTTTTCTTGAAAATCCCTCATTTTGCCTAAGGTGCCCTTTCCTCTCATTGGTGGCTCGCAACTCGATTCTTCATTTTGCCCGGAATGCCCTTTCGGGTTTTCATTCCGTCCTCGGCCACCTTCCCAAATCTTGCCTAGGTGCCCACCCTTGTGGGTTTTCACCTAGCCGGGATTTTCGAATTTTTTTTTCTTTCTTTCTTTTCAAAAATAAAGACAATTAAAAATACAATGCATCAAAAACAAACTAACTATGTACAATCTTCTCCCCCACACTTAGAACATAGAATGTCCTCATTGTAGGAGAAAAGAAAAAGGTTACCTCATCAATTGTCGAAACAAGAAGAACCCGAGGCACCTCCTCGGTTTCTCCTCCTCTCCCTTTCTTCTCTAACCCGTCTTCTTCGCTCTAGGCCTTCATCAAGGGCCTCTTGGGTGTAAGGAAAAGGGTAGCCCGGGTTTTGTTGTATGGACATCCCAAAGAGAGAGCTAGCCAAGCCATAGACGTCCTCTTTTGCCACCGCATCTTCATAGGAGTCTTGAAGATAGGTGTGGTGGCGCTCATTTTGAACGTTAAAGTGGCTCGTAGCTTGCTCCCTCCAAGCATTTTGGGTGGTCCACATTTCATTTTGTTCCCGCCACCTTTGATCTTGTTGTTCCCTCCAAAGGCGGGCCTCTTCTTTCCCTTCTACCATCCTCTTCCATTCCTCTCTTTGAGCCCTCTCGGCCTCCCCTCTCAATCTCTCTCTCTCCTCCACCACAGTGTGCCAATCATCCAATGTCTCAAGACTACTACCTTGTTGTTGTTGCCATGTGTTCGAATCGTCCACCCTCCCACTAATATGCTTCAAAACGTCGTTGGTGCTAGCAAAATAGTTAGCCATTTGTTGTTGCCATGGCTCCACGGGTGTGCTAGAACGACCCTCCGCATCAAACATGGGGGTGTCGGTGTCTTGGTGGCTTTGGAATGGTGATTGGAAATGGAATGGTGCTGGTGGTGGTTGTTGTTGTTGTTGTTGTTGTTGTTGTTGTTGTTCATAATTTGTGGTTTGGGAAGGTCCTTGCTCAATTGCAAGGATCTCGATCTCCTCGCTCATTTGCTCACTTCCCTCACCACCCTCTCTCCTTACCCTCCTTCTTTGCCTCAAAGGCACTTCCTCTACCTCCTCCTCCTCCTCGTCACTACTTAACCCCAAACTTTCCTCCCTAGGACACAAAAAATCCCACGCCGCGGATTTTTTAGGTAAGGGGTTGTTTTGAGGTCTAGGCATCTTCATGTAACTTAGCCTGTCACTTCCCAACCAAAACCCTTTCAAGGGTTGCTCTTTGCTAGTCTTAAACATATGAACTTCCTCTAGCCCAAGTCGGTTGTATCTCGTCAATCCCCTACAAATGTTCACCGCTTGATCATTACCAATGCCCCCCTCATAATGCCTCACCAAGAATGAAATCACCCCCCCACAATGGATGCTTGCCCTTGCCGATTTTTGCCTATGTTTAATGGAAGCTCTCAAAAACAAATCGGCCCAATCCGGAACCCCTACCCCCTCCGGAAGCATAGTCCACAAACATAGCCGGATATTCTCCGGCACTTTGGTGGGTTCTCCCGCGGAGTTGAAGATGGTGGTAAGGAATCTTGTGATTAGGCGGAGTACGGGGTGGGTGATGGCTGAAAGTTTGGCATCTTTAGATGGGCCGTGGTCACTGGTAATGCTACCCCACATCAAATGCATTTTGCCCTTGGGGCACCTAATGTCTTCGGGTTGCTTGGTGATTTTCAGGATTTGACGGATTTCGGAAGTTGGGGCATTATGCCAAGTTTGGTTCAAACGGAATCGGTAGGCTTTCTCCTCACCTTCGGGCACATCCAACTCCGACAAGGTTGCTAGAAACTCGTATGCGAAACTCCTATAGGTGTAATCCCAGGAGTTCGGCTCGAGATAAGCCTCTAGCCCTACTTTAGCTAGCATGTCCCTTGTCAAGTTGAACATGCCTAAGGCATGGAGGGTGTTTGGGCAAAAGAATTTGGTGGCTACAAGAGGTTGTGTGGTTAGCTTATCCCAAATTTTCTTATATTGAGCTTGCAACCTTTCATAGCCCATGAACACCGCTTCCACCTCGGTGTCGGGCTCACTCACCGCGGCCCTCTTATTTTTCCCTTTGCCAAACAATTTGGAGATCTTGGGTGCCATTTCTGCAAAATTTAACAAGCAACACACTACAACAAACAACAAGCAATCACTCGAAAGATTTTTCACTCAAGCAATTCAACAAACACTTGGTGTGCAATAATTTCTACACCTCAAGAACTTAGTGTTTGTTGAATTTCTTTACCTCACTCAGAAAACTTTGTCCAATCCTAACTACACAATCAATCAAGGGAAAGGGGGAACTCAACCTAAGACTAATTCTAGCCTAATTCGAGCAAAAACTTGAAGAACAATGAAAAAGTTGAGTATGAAGTTATACCTTTGCTTTTCCACAAGATTCAAGCTCCTTGGTGATTAGAATAGGTAGGGAATCCGACAAACAACCTTAAAAACCCAGTAAAAGATCCGAAAAAATGAATTTGAGGAAAAAAAGCTTGGTTTTCAAAACGGATTTTCTGAGATTTTTAGTGATTGAGATTGATTTTGGGGTTATTGAAGGTAGAATCATGGTTAGGAAGAAGAATTGGATAGGTTTTGATGAAAGTTTTGGAAGATTTGAGTGAGAAAGATGGATTTTTGAGGGATTGGGGTTGGGTTAGGGGTGTTTTTCGTGAAAGCTGAAGGATGAAGATGTGTTTTTGTGTTTATGAAGAACTCGGGCAAAAGGAGAACAAAATACTGAAATCTGCTTTCGACGCAGGCTGCGTCATACGACGCAGGCTGCGTCATACGACGCAGGCTGCGTCCTGCACTGCCGGTTCTTCTTGCCTTTTTGCACTTAGCCAAATTTTGGCTAAGTGTTCCAAACATCTCCATACTTGCATTTTCACTCCAATAGTCCATGATAACCTCCAATATCCAAATTCCATCGATTCCCGAACTTTTTATCCATGGCACGCATCCCGAGGCGGCCGAAAACTTGCAAAACTTCATAAAACCGTTAGTAACTCCAAAAAATTTTGTTTGATGCAATGTCTAACTAATTGAAAACAACTCAAATGCTATGAATTAACTAAGAAACTTCAAAGAAATATTCACAAGGATAGAGTATGTACACGGTTTGCCGTTTATTTAGAGTCGATGGCATCGACTTAGCTATTTCAAGCTTTTCAATTTTCATAAACGGGGTCTTCAAGCAAGACCTCTTCTTCCCCCTCCCGGGCGCATCCTTGGAAGTAATGTTTGAGACGGTGGCCATTCACCTTGAGGAGCTTTCCATCCCCGGGCCCCTCCACTTCAATAGCTCCATGGGTAAACACTTTCTTGACGGTGTAAGGTCCAAACCATCTTGACCTCAACTTGCCCGGAAAGAGCTTAAACCGGTTTTGGAACACAAGAACTTTATCACCCTCCTTGAAAACTCGACGGTTTATCATCCCATCATGCCATCTCCTTGTTTTCTCCTTGTAGATGGAAGAGTTCTCATAAGCATCTTGGCGAATTTCCTCAAGTTCTTGTAATTGAAGCTTTCGGTGCATACCGCTCTCATCTTGGTTTTGGTTGAAAGATTTGATAGCCCAATAGGCCTTGTGCTCAACCTCCACGGGGAGGTGGCAAGCCTTGCCATAGATGAGACGGAATGGGGACATGCCAATGGGGGTTTTAAAAGCGGTCCTATATGCCCACAATGCATCAAGTAACCTCTTGCTCCAATCCTTTCTATCCGGATTAACCGTTTTTTCAAGTATTCCTTTTATTTCACGGTTGGAGAGTTCGGCTTGCCCGTTTGTTTGTGGGTGGTAGGCCGTGGAAATTTTATGATTCACCCCATACCTCTTGAGAAGGCCTCCAATCACCTTGTTGCAAAAATGGGTACCCCTATCACTAATGATAGCCCTTGGAAAGCCAAACCGGGAGAATATGTTCTCTTGAATGAAAATGGCTACTACCTTGGCATCATCGGTGCGGGTAGGAATGGCTTCAACCCATTTTGACACATAATCTACCGCCAAGAGGATGTATAAATAACCACCGGAATTAGGAAAGGGGCCCATAAAGTCAATTCCCCACACATCAAAGATCTCACAATATAGAAGAGGTTGTTGTGGCATCTCATTTCTTTTTGTCAAATTCCCCACCCTTTGACATCGGTCATAAGTTTTTACAAATTTGTGGGCATCTTTGAAAAGGCTTGGCCAAAAGAAACCGCATTCAAGCACTTTTCTAGCGGTTCTTTGTGGCCCAAAAGGCCCTCCACAAGCATAGTCATGACAATGATGTAAAATGGAAGGAATCTTACTTTCGGGCACACATCTTCTGACAAGTTGATCTTGGCAAAATTTCCACAAGTAAGGATCATCCCATGTATAGTACTTTGCATCGGATTTTACTTTGCTCTTTTGATGAGAAGAGAAATGGCTTGGAAGCCGCTTTGTCACCAAATAGTTGACCATGGTAGCATACCATGGCTCCTCCACTTGTATAGCATAAAGTGACTCATGAGGGAGACCTCCTTCAACCTCCTCAAAAGGGCATGATGGTCTTCCTTCATGGTTTAGCCGGCTCAAATGATCCGCCACCACATTCTTCACTCCTTTCTTGTCTTTTATTTCCACATCGAACTCACTTAGGAGAAGGATCCATCTCAACAACCTTGGCTTTGCATCCTTCTTTGCCACAAGGTATCTAATGGCGGCATGATCGGTGTAGATGATCACCTTTGTGCCCAAGAGATAAGATCGGAATTTTTCTAGAGCATAAATCACACCAAGGAACTCCTTCTCCGTCGTAGAATAGTTCTTTTGAGCATCATTCAAGAGGGTAGAAGCATATTGGATCACATGGGGTCCTTGTCACTCTTTTGACCCAAAACCACTCCCAATGCATAGTCACTTGCATCGGTCATGATTTCAAATGGAAGATCCCATCGTGGTGCTTGAATAATTGGTGCGGTGACCAATCTCTCCTTCAAGTCATCGAATGCTTTCCTACATGAGTCATCAAAAACAAATTCCTCTTCTTTGTGCAAAAGCTTACATAAGGGGTTAGTAACCTTGGAAAAATCATTATTAAATCTCCGGTAGAAACCGGCATGTCCGAGAAAAGACCTAATGTCTCGGGTTTTAGAGGGATAAGGTAAAGTTTTTATGATGTCAACCTTAGCCTTATCCACCTCAACCCCCCTTTTCGACACTACATGTTCTAAAACGATGCCACTAGTCACCATGAAATGACATTTTTCGGAGTTTAAAATGAGATGGGACTCTTGGCATCGCTCTAAGACAAGAGCAAGGTGTTTTAGACATGCATCATAGGAGTCCCCATGGACGGTGAAATCGTCCATGAATACTTCTATGATCCTTCTACATAGTCGGAGAAAATACTCAACATGCACCGTTGAAAAGTTCCCGGTGCATTACACAAACCAAAGGGCATACGACGATAAGCAAATGTACCAAATGGGCATGTGAATGTGGTCTTGACTTGGTCCTCGGGTGCGATTGGGATTTGAAAATACCCCGAGTACCCGTCAAGGAAACAATAGAAAGCTTTTCCCGCTAGTCTTTCTAACATTTGATCAATAAATGGTAGCGGGAAATGGTCTTTCAATGTAACCGCATTCAAGCGGCGGTAGTCAATACACACTCTCCAACCGGTTTGTGGTCGGGTGGAGACCAAGTCTCCTTGTGCATTCTTGACTACCGTCACTCCTCCCTTTTTGGGTACGACTTGAGTTGGGCTAACCCAACGAGAGTCGGAAATAGGGAAAATGATACCCATTTGCAATAGCTTAATTACCTCTTCTTGCACTACCTCCGCCATGGGTGGATTGAACCTCTTTTGGGGTTGTCGGACCGGTTTGGCTTCCACTTCAAGCCGTATCTTGTGCATGCAAGTCACCGGGCTTATCCCTTTTAGGTCCGCTATGCTCCACCCAAATATTTCCTTATGCTTTTCAAGTAGTGATACCAATTTGTCTTCTTGGTCCTCGGTGAGTGTGCTTAAAATGATAAGTGGTAGGGTGTTCTTGTCCCCCAGAAAGATGTACTTCAAATGGCTTGGGAGGGTCTTCAACTCGACCTTCGGGGGTTGGATTATGGAAGGGAGGGGCTTGTGGAGTGGAATACTCAAAGCAAACAACTCGGATAGGTTCGCCAGTGCAGGACGCAGGCTGCGTCGTGCGACGCAGGCTGCGTCCTACGACGCATGCTGCGTTGAGCACTGCCTTGCCCTATTTTCAGCATCTCTATGACGTTGAGCTCCTCATATATTTCTAGGGGCTCTTCCCTTTCCAAATCTCCAAGACATTCCTGCACATTAACGGCCAACAACAAACGCAAACCTTCCTCTTCCACGTGGTTAGTTAAAGCTACCTCGAGTGGGTCTCTATCACAAAGTTTATACATTTGATTCACTAATGGCTCAAAGATATCCAAGAAGAAACAAGATTGATGGTCACTCGGGTGCCTCATGGAGTCATATATATTGTAAGTTAATCTTTTCCCTTCAAACTCCATAGTCAAGCACCCATTTGAAAAATCGATCTTGGTATTTGAAGTTTTCATAAACGGCCTACCAAGAAGGAGAGGGGTGGCCCTAGAGCTAGATTCCATATCTAAGGCGTAGAAATCCGCCGGGAAGACAAGATTATCAACTTCCACTAGCACATCCTCTACCATGCCCTTGGGAAAGACACTAGACCTATCGGCTAATTGAATGACTACCCCGGTCTTCGACAAAGGTCCTAAGCCTAGGGTCTCATAAATAGATA
>JAIUZE010023252.1:0-24044 GCA_022085475.1 Heliosperma pusillum
GGATCCAGAAATTCTCGGTATCTCAGGATGCTGGGGCTCGGGTGGCCGCTTATATTTTTGCTAGGCTTAGTTTTGCTATTGCTAAGGGGGTGGGGGCCCAGATTGTCTCTCGGCTCCCCACCAACTTCATGTAAACTTTTCATTTTATTTTATTTTAATGAAAGCTGCGCGCATATAATAATAATAATAATAATAATAATAATAATAATAATAATAATGATAATAATGATGATGATGATAATAATGATGATAATAATGATAATAATAATAATAATAATATTAATAATAATAATAATAATAATAATAATAATAATAATAATAATAATAATAATAATAATAATAATAATAATAATAATAATAATAATAATAATAATAATAATAATAATAATAATAATCGGCTCCCTCTCTCTAGTTCTTCTCTCTATTATTCTCTCTGAAAGTGCGATTTAGAGTGGTCCACTCTTTCCGTCGCAATGCCGAGGGGCCGGCCGCCCAAACTTCAGGCCTCCGCTCGTCCACCCAAAGCTTCTGAGGCATCTGCGGAGGATACTAATTTGGTAGAGGCTTCGTTGAACCGTACACCTAGGTCTGCGAATTTGGGGGATTTCCTTCAATTGAGATTTTCAAAATTGGGGAAATTGCAGGCATCTCAACCGACGCAGGGCAAGGATTCTTCCTTAGCATCTGGTTCAGGTTTGATTTCTTCTTCTCCCTCTTTACCTAAGGAGAAGAGTCCGGTTATTCCTGTGGTTCCAAAGGTTACTCCGGCGATTGATGTCCCGGTGAAGCCTTCTTTTTCTAAAGCTCTTAAGTCATCTGGTAAGGGTATGTTCTTGAAGTATGTTAAGCCCTCTTTAGATGCTGTTGTGATTGAATCTCAGGACATTGTGGAGGAAATTGATTATTGGAAGTATACGCTTGTTGGGACAGTCATGGGTCGTCGTACCTCTATTGTTGAGCTTAATACTCTGGTTGCGAAACATTGGGGGCAAATCTCTACTCCTGAAATTCTGTATTTCTCTAAGGGTTTGTTTTATTTTCGCTTTCTCTCTGAGGAAGACATGACCAGTATTCTTTCTGAATCCTGGAATCTTAATGGCTTCCCTCTTGTGTTTAAGACTTGGACTCCCACTGTGGCTGCTGAGCTTGACGCTGTCACTGTGGTTCCTGTCTGGGTATTGTTCCCTAACCTTGACCCTTGCTTTTGGTCAAGTACTGCTCTTAGTAAGGTTGCTAGTTTTGTGGGTCGACCTATTTGTGCTGATGAGACTACTACAAATAAGTCTAAAATTGCTTTTGCTCGAGTTTTAGTGGAAGTTGATATCTCAAATGAACTCCCCAGAGCAATGGCTCTTCAGACACCTTATAGAGGGAGGATTTTGCAGAAAATTGATTATGAATGGGTGCCTTTTTACTGTCAAACTTGTAAAAAGGTAGGTCATACTAAAGAGAAATGCAGTAGGAATGTTGTGAAGAAGGTTTTTAAGCCTGTACAGCAGATAGCTGTGGTCAAACCAGTTGTCTCTACTCAGCAGGATGAGAAAGGGTTTGTCTCTGTTCAGGTTAAAAGTAAGGATGCTCCTCATGTTGAACCATTGGTTACTACTCTTGAAAATAAGTTTGCCCTACTAGATTCTCACACAGAAGTATCTGTATCTCTGGGTGTGGAACAAGGTAATGTTGTTGTGGAGCTTGAGCCTGGTGGGTCATCCCCCCCTCTTTCACCTCAATGATCATTTCCTCCTGGAATGTGAGGGGGATGAATGACCCCCTAAAACAGCAGGAGGTTTTAGACTTCCTGAATGGGAATAAGGTGGATTGTGGTGCTATTTTGGAGACTCATATAAAGGCTAGGTATGCTCAGGCTATTTATAGAAGGTCTTTTAAAAACTTCTCTATTCTTACTACTTATGGCTCTCACTTTGATGGGAGAATTTGGATTTTATGGAACCCCTCTTCTGTTCATGTTCAACTTCTTGAAGATAATGCTCAATATGCCCATTGCATTATTACTAATCTTCTTACTCATAAATGCTTTTTGGTTACTTTTGTTTATGCTTATAATAGAGCTGTTGATAGGCTTGCTCTTTGGGACAAACTTGCCTCTTTTGCTATGGGTCATCAGATTCCTTGGGCTTGCCTTGGGGATTTTAATGTCTCCCTTTCTACTGATGAGAGAATTGGTTGTCAAATTCATGATAGGGAGATACAGGAATTCAGGGATTGCTTGTCTGCTTGTGGCCTTTCTGATCATCCTTTTACTGGTGGTCTTTTTACTTGGCACAATAACCAGATTCTTTCCCCTAAATGGTCTAAGCTTGATAGGGTTCTGGTTAATTCTGCCTGGTATACTTATTTCTCTAGGTCTACTGTGGCTTTTCTTCCTCAAGGTGTCTCTGATCATTCTCCTGCCATTCTGAATGTTGATCCTCCTTCTGCTTTGCTTTCCAGACCTTTTAGATTTTTGAATTGCTGGGCTCTTTCTCCTGACTTCCTTTCTAGGGTTGCTCAGGGATGGCACTCTGGTTTTAGTGGAGGTAGAATTTTCTCCCTGTTTTGCAAGCTGAGGGCTACAAAACATCATCTCAAGTCTCTTCATCAGGCTGAATTTTCTGGGCTTACTGCTAGAGTTAAGTTGGCAAAGGAGAATCTGTCTTCCTGCCAGCTTCTTTTGCAGTCCTCTCCTTTGTGCTCCCTTCTTCTTCAGCAAGAGAAGGATTGTCTCCAGGTTTACTCTAAGTTTTAAAAAGCTGAAATTAAAGTGTTGGCTCAACAAGCAAAAGTTCATCACTTGAAGCTTAGTGATTCTAATACTAATTATTTCTATGCTCATATTAAAGCTAGGAAAGTTAGAAATACTATTGGGGTCATTGAGGATATGAATGGGCATGTTTGTCATGGTCACTCTGCTGTTGCTAATGCCTTTGTTGTCTACTATAAAGAGCTCTTAGGGTCTAGCACTTCTGTTACTCCTTTCCATGTGGAGTTGTTCTCCAATTGTCTCTCTTCTGATCATAGCTTGGAGGTCCCTGTTACTTTTGGTGAAATTGAGAGTGCTCTCTTTGCTATTGACAAAAACAAGAGCCCAGGTATTGATGGCTACTCATCTGGTTTTTTCAAATCCTCTTGGTCTATCACTGGTGCTGCTTTTAAGGCTGCTGTTATGGAGTTTTTTGCTAAGGCCTCAATGCCTTGTGCTGCAAACTCCACTCTTATTTCTCTCATCCCTAAAGGGGATTCTCCTAAGGCTGTTTCTGATTTCAGGCCTATTTCGTGCTGCACTGTTTTTTACAAAACTGTTAGTAAGATATTAGCTAACAGAATGAAGTATGTCCTGGAGGAGATTGTTGGCCTAGAACAGGCAGCTTTCATTGAGGGTAGAGATTTGTTTGATAACTCCATGCTTGCCCATGAGATGGTTTCCAAGTATAATAGAAGTTTGTTAACCCCTAGGTGTACTCTTAAGATTGACATTAGAAAAGCCTTTGATTCTGTAAATTGGGACTTTCTGGCTGATTGCTTAAGGCTCTTTGGTTTCCCTCCTCTTTTTAGAAAGTGGGTTCTTGCTTGTGTTACCTCTTCTCATTTTTCCCTTAATATCAATGGGTTTATTGAAGGTTTTTTTCCTGGTAAGAGGGGACTCAGACAAGGTGATCCCTTATCTCCTTATCTCTTTGCTCTTTGTATGGAGGTTTTGTCCCGTCTTTTGAGGAGGCTGCCTGAATATCCTAACTTCTCTTACCACCCTAAGTGTGTACAGGTTAATCTTACTCACCTTGTTTTTGCTGATGATCTTTTGGTGTTTACCCGTGGGGATCTTCCTTTTGTTCAGGCTGTGAATGATTGCTTGAGATTATTTGCTGGATACTCTGGTCTTGCAGCTAATCCTATGAAGTCTAGTCTTTATTTTGGAGGTGTCTCTCCTCAGTTGAAAGTGCTTATTCTCTCTTCTACAGGTTATACTGAGGGTAGTTTCCCTGTGAGATATCTGGGTATTCCCCTCTTTTGTTCTCGTTTAACTCAGCCTATGTTCTCTCCTCTTCTGGATAAGATTAGAGGTAAGATCAACCATTGGGCTAATCATCATCTCTCTTATTATGGTAAGGCTCAACTCATCAATACTGTTTTGTTTGGATTATGCAATTTTTGGGGTTCGAGTATCCTTCTTCCTAAAGGCATTGTTAAGAAAATTAACAAAATTTGTAAGGATTTTTTGTGGGGATCTACTCAAGGCCATCATAGGCATATTTTCAAAAGCTGGACTAGTCTTTGTCAGCCTCGAGAGGAAGGTGGTATTGATATTAAGGAGGTTCTAAGTTGGAACAAAACGCTTATGCTATCTTGGGTCAAGAAATTGGCTACTAATTTTGATATTATCTGGGTAAAGTGGGTGAATGCTTATATCCTGAAGGGTTCCTCCATTTGGGATTTTCAGCTCACTTCTGCTCATTCTTGGTTTATGAGTAGTATTGTTCATTGTCGTGATTTGCTTGTTCAGTATCTAGGGAGGTCCTCGGATGCTAGTCTCTTTCTTTTGGAGGATAATTATAGGTCTCAATTCTATGATCTTATTCGTCCTAGAGGAGCCTTCTTTTATCAGCATTGCACCATTTGGGACTCTAGTTGCTACCCTAAGCATTGTGTTATTGGTCTAATGGCTACTCAGAATTGTCTTCCCACTATTGATAATCTTTGCCATCGTGGAATTGTTTTAGTTAATAGATGTGTCTTGTGTGAGCAGAGTATGGAGACTAGTGAGCATCTCTTTTTTGCTTGTTCCTACTCTGCTTCTGTCTGGCTGACTACATCTTGTTGGATAAAAGTTACTCGTGCTACTCGGCTTTCTCAGATTTTCAGCTGGTACCAGGGTCACAACCAAGGAAAGAGTTGGATAAAGCAGCAGCGAAGATGTGCTTTGATGTGTACTATCTATCTCCTCTGGTCTGAAAGAAATAGACGTATTTTTCATGGTTCCTCTCGCTCTATTGAAGCTCTTGTTTGGAAGATTAAATATTTAGTCTTACTTAGAAATCCTTGTAATGTCTAAGTCTTTATTTGGTTTATTTGGTTTCTTTGTTTGGTTTTGAGGTAGTCTCATAGACGTGGTGGTTTTGTTGTGTCGGTGTCGCCGGAGGTAGGGGTTTGTTTTCTTTCTCCTTGCTTTCTTTTCGCTGGTTGTTGCGTCGCCATTGTTGCTGCCACCGTGGCTTTTGTGCGTCACCTTTTCTCCGTGGGTGGGTGTCTGTTGGAGGTCGGCTGGTGGTCCGTGTGCCGTCTCATCTGGTGATGGGCTGTTTGGCACCTGGTTTGGTGCATGCCTTCCTGTTAGGGTTTTTCTTTTCTTCGTTGCGTCGCGTCGTTACCGGTTAGGGTTTTTCTTGTCTGGTGGTGCACCTGGTGTCTGCCCGTGCTCTGACACTGTTGGTTGTCGGTGGCCTGGGTCGGTAGGGTGGTGGGCTGACCAGTGGAGGCTGGTTCGTGGCTTGGTGGTGTTTGGCATTTGTTTGTGGGTGGAGGGTGTGTCCTTGTACGTGGATTTTGACCTCCGCCCTCTTCATGCCTGTTTTAGTACGTTTTCGTTGTCCTTTTTCGAGTATTCATGGGTGTCCGGATGGTCGTGGTAAGGGCCTTACTAAGGCCGCATGGCAGAAGCATTTTCAGGACCGTCATTGTCATGAAGATGCTGTGGGGCTTACACGTCAAACTCTTTCGGATAGTCTGACTGTTTTCTCTAATGCCGAGATTACTTTGAAGCGGATGGGCCTTTGGTTGTGTGGGGAGTGCTTTAAAACCCACACCTTTCGCTCTAGGTGTCGGCATAGTCGGGGTGATATTGTTGCGTCCCCTGATTGTGGGGATGGCATCGTTAGCTTCATTATCCATGGTATCCCGCGCCCTCCGGCTCCGTCTCCGTCTCCCTCGGGTCTTTCATCTGATGATAGGGTTGAGCTTGTTCAGTGGTCTTTATCTTCCCTTGATCGTTTATTTTCTTTGGGCCTTCGCACGGTGAAATCTATCCCTCCTAAGTGTCGTCTTGGGTTTGCTCGGGTTTTAAAGGGGGTCTTGGATGATGTGGTTGACTCTCCTGGTGACCTCTCCTGCTGGGTTCGTATGCTTGTGTTGCCTCTTTGTCTGCTTAAGACCTTCGCTCCTAGGAGTAATCTTGAGTGTAGGACTGCTGTTAGGCGACAGCGTCAGGAGGAGAGTATTACCAGGGCTATTCTTGCTTGGGGGGTGCCTGGAGGGGGCTTGCTGCTTTTGCAGGAGTGTTTGGCTGAGGTTCCTCCTTCGTTTCAGGTTGAGGAGGATTTGGATTTGAGTGAGCTTAACCTCCGCCAATGTCGGCGGAAGATTTGTGATGGCCACTATTCTGCTGCTGTTAGGGTGCTTTCTTCCTCTGGCGTCGCCCCCTACTCTGATGCCACTCTTGGGGCTTTGCGAGAGAAGCATCCGGTCGCCTCATCTCCTTCCTTGCCTCCTTTGCCTGTGGATCATCACTCTCTTATTGCCTCTTCGGCTGTGGTTTTGGATATGATTCGTAGTTTCCCCCGAGGTACTTCTTGTGGGAGGGATGGGTTCCGTGCCCAACACCTTATGGACTGCTTGAGTGGCGCTGCAGTGGCTATCTCTGATGATCTGATCGCTTCTATTACTACGGTGGTCAATCTTTTTCTAGAGGGCAGATGCCCACTAGCTCTTGGTGAGTACATTGCTAGCGCTCCGCTCACGCCGCTTGTTAAACCTGGTGGTGGTGTTCGTCCTATTGCTGTTGGCACTGTCTGGAGACGTCTTGTTTCTAAGGTAGGTGCTTGTTTGGTTGATCCTTCTTTGTGTTCTTATTTTTCGGGTCTTCAGTTTGGGGTTGGGGTGTCCGGTGGAGGAGAGGCTATCTTGCATGCCTTGAATCGGTTCATCGAGGCTCGTGGTGGGGATGTGGGGCTTTCTATGTTGCTGGTTGATTTTCAGAATGCTTTCAACCTTGTTGATCGTGTTACCATGCTTATGGAAGTTCGCCGTCGTTGCCCGATTCTTTCCCGTTGGGTGGAGTTCTGTTACTCTCGTCCTGCCCGTCTTTTTTATGGGGAACATTGTCTATGGTCTTGTCAGGGAGTCCAGCAGGGTGATCCTTTGGGCCCCTTGCTTTTCGCTTTGGTTTTGCATCCCTTGGTGTGCAAGATACGGGACTCTTTTGATTTGAGTCTGCAGGCTTGGTACTTGGATGATGGCACCATTGTTGGGGATACTTTGGAGGTGGGGAAGGTGTTGGATTTGATTATGGCAGATGGTCCTCAGTTTGGTCTCCATCTTAATGTCGCTAAGACTAAGGTTTTTTGGCCTACTGAGGATCCCCGGAGTCGCCTTCTTGGTGTTTTCCCTCCTTCTATTGCCCGGCCTTTGCGTGGTGTCTCTGTTTTAGGTGGGCCTGTCAGTACTTGCTCTAGTTTTGGCAGTGAGCTTGTAGCGAAGAGAGTGACTAGGACCATCGAGCTTATGGATTTGGTTGCTAGGATTGAGGACCCGCAATGTGAGTTGCTTCTACTTCGAGCTTGTACTGGTATTTCTAAGCTCTACTTTACCATCCGTACATGTTCGCCGAGAGTCTTTGGGTCTGTTCATCTTCGGTTTGATGCAGCACTTCGTTCTAGCTTGGAACGCATTGTCACCGCGTCTGGGCCAGGTTTTGGGGATTGGCAGTGGCGCCTTGCCACTTTCCCTTTTCATCTTGGTGGTCTAGGTGTTTATGCTGCGGGGGATGTTTTGTACTATGCTTTTTTGGCATCCCGTTTGCAGTCTGCTGCTTTGCAAGCTAAGTTACTACGGCCTTCTGGTATTGTGGATGCTGGTCCTACTTTTGATGATGCCTTGCAGATATATATTTTGCGAGGATTGCTGCCACTGCAGAATCTGTTTACTCTTTGACACCACGTCAGCTTGCATTGTGGAAGTCCCAGCTTGGTGCCCACTCCTCTGATTGGTTGCGTGCGGCTCCTATCTCTGGGTTGGGTCAGACTATGAACGGGAGGCCTTACCGTAGTGTGCTAGGATATCGTCTGGGTGTTCCTTTATTCGGGGTATCTAGGCCTTGTCCTGCTTGCTCGCGGGTTTTTGCTGATGATATTTACGGGGACCACGCTGTTTCTTGTACTGGCACTGTGGGTGTTAAGCATCGGCATAACCTCGTCCGTGACACCTTATTCGACATCTGCTATAGATCTGGTATTTCTACGGGAAAGGAGGTGGATATCGGTTTAGTTGACGGACAGGGCGGCTCTCTTCGTCCTGCGGATTTGCTGCTCTATTCTTGGGACAGAGGACGTGACGTGTGTGTTGATTTGACTGGGTCCTCTCCCTTGACACAGACTGGGATGACCGATTTTGTGCCGGACGGGTTGTTACTGATGCTGCGCAGCGCAAGTGTGCTAAGTATAGGGAGTTGTGCGAGGCTGCTGGTTACGGTTTCCTACCTTTCTCTTTCTCTTCGCTTGGGGAGTTGGGTTCGGATGCTGTTGACTTGCTGAAGCGGATCCAGAAATTCTCGGTATCTCAGGATGCTGGGGCTCGGGTGGCCGCTTATATCTTTACTAGACTTAGTTTTTCTATAGCTAAGGGGGTGGGGGCCCAGATTGTCTCTCGGCTCCCCACCAATTTCTTGTAAACTTTTCATTTTATACTAATGAAAGCTGCGCGCATCTTATAAAAAAAAATAATAACAATAATAATAACAATAATAATAACAATAATAATAATAATAATAATAATAATAATAATAATAATATTATTATTATTATTATTATTATTATTATTATTATTATTATTATTATTATTATTATTATTATTATTATTATTATTATTATTATTATTATTATTATTATAAGATTCGCGCAGCTTTCATTAAAATAAAATGTAAAATTTACAAGAAGTTGGTGGGGAGCCGAGAGACAATCTGGGCCCCCACTCCCTTAGCTATTGAAAAACTAAGCCTAGTAAAGACATAAGCGGCCACCCGAGCCCCAGCATCCTGAGATACCGAGAATTTCTGGATCCGCTTGAGCAAGTCAACAGCATCCGAGCCCAGCTCTCCAAGCGAAGAGAAGGAGAAGGGTAGGAAACCATATCCAGCAGCGGCGCACAAATCCCTATACTTAGCACATTTGCGCTGAGCAGCATCAGCGACAACCGGTTCCGACACAAAATCGGTCATCCCAGTCTGTGTCAAGGGGGAAGACCCTGTCAAATCAACACACACATCACACCCTCTGTCCCGGGAATAAAGCAGCAAATCCGCAGGACGAAGAGATCCGCCGTGTCCGTCAACTAAACCGATATCCACCTCCCTACCCGTAGAAATACCAGACCTATAGCAAATGTCGAATAAGTTGTCACGAACAAGGTTATGCTGATGCTTGACCCCCACAGTGCCAGTACAAGAGACAACGTGGTCCCCATAAATATCATCAGCAAAAACCCAAGAGCAAGCAGGATAAGGCTTAGATACCACGAATAAAGGAACACCCAGACGATATCCCAGCACACTACGGTAAGTCCTCCCGTTCATATTCTGACTCAACTCAGAGATAGGAACCGCACGCAACCAATCAGAGGAGTGGGCACCAAGCTGGGACTTCCACAATGCAAGCTGACGCGGTGTCAAAGAGTAAACAGATTCTGCAGTAGCAGCAATCCTCGCAAAATATATATCTGCCAATTTTTTCATAAGTTTTGGGGCAGCGATTTCACTAGGATCACGTAAGAAAGTAGAACCTGTAGTCTTCGAAAACACCCGCAAGACATCATCAAAAGTAGGACCAGCATCCACAATACCAGAAGGCCGTAGTAGCTTAGCCTGCAACTCGGCAGACTGCAAACGGGACGCCAGAAAAGCATAATGCAAAACATCCCCAGCAGCATAAACACCTAGCCCACCAAGATGAAAAGGGAAAGTGGCAAGGTGCCACTGTCAATCCCAAAAACCAGGCCCAGACGTAGTGACAATGCGTTCCAAGCTAGAACGAAGTGCTGCATCAAACCGACGATGGACAGACCCAAAGACTCTCGGCGAACATGTACGGAGGGTAAAGTAGAGCTTAGATATACCCGTACAAGCTCTAAGCAGAAGCAACTCACATTGTGGGTCCTCAATCATAGCAACTAAATCCATAAGCTCAATGGTCTTAGTCACTCTCGTCGCCACAAGCTCACTGGCAAAACTAGGGCAAGTACTCACAGGTCCACCCAAAACAGAGACACCACGCAAAGGCCGAGCAATGGAAGGAGGGAAAACACCAGGAAGTCGACTCCGCGGATCCTCAGTAGGCCAGAAAACCTCAGTCTTAGCGACATTAAGATGGAGACCAAACTGAGGACCATCTGCCATAATCAAATCCAATACCTTCCCTACCTCCATAGTATCCCCAACAATGGTGCCATCATCCAAGTACCAAGCTTGCAAACTCAAATCAAAAGAGTCCCGTATCTTGCACACCAAGGGATGCAAAACCAAAGCGAAAAGCAAGGGTCCCAAAGGATCACCCTGCTGGACTCCCTGACAAGACCACAAACAATGTTCCCCATAATAAAGACGGGCAGGACTAGAGTAACAGAACTCCACCCAACGGGAAAGAATCGGGCAACGACGACGAACTTCCAGAAGCATGGTTACACGATCAACAAGGTTCAAAGCACTCTGGAAATCAACCAGCTACATAGAAAGCCCCACATCCCCACCACGAGCCTCAATGAACCGATTCAAGGCATGCAAGACAGCCTCTCCTCCACCGGACACCCCAACCCCAAACTGAAGACCAGCAAAATAAGAATACAAAGAAAGACCAACCAAACAAGCACCTACCTTAGAAACAAGACGTCTCCAGACAGTGCCAACAGCAATAGGACGAACACCGCCATCAGGTTTAACAAGCGGCGTGAGTGGAGCGCTGTCAATGTACTCACCAGGCGCTAGTGGACATCTGCCCTCAAGAAAAAGATTGACCACCCTAGTAATAGAAGCGATCACATCATCAGAGATAGCCACGGCAGCGCCACTCAAACAGTCCATAAGGTGTTGGGCACGAAACCCATCCCTCCCAAAAGAAGTGCCACGCGGGAAACTACGAATTATATCCACAACCACAACCGAAGAGGTACCAAGAGAATGATGATCCACAGGCAAAGGAGGCACGAAACTACGAATTATTATTATTATTTTTTTTTTGATTTTTTTTTTATTATAAGATGCGCGCAGCTTTCATTAAAATAAAATGTAAAGTTTACAAGAAGTTGGTGGGGAGCCGAAAGACAATCTGGGCCCCCACCCCCTTAGCTATAGAAAAACTAAGTCTAGTGAAGATATAAGCGGCCACCCGAGCCCCTGCATCCTGAGATACCGAGAATTTCTGGATCCGCTTGAGCAAGTCAATAGCGTCCGAACCCAACTCCCCAAGTGAAGAAAAAGAGAAGGGTAGGAAACCATATCCAGCAGCCGCGCACAAATCCCTATACTTAGCACACTTGCGCTGAGCAGCATCAGCGACAACCCGTCCCGACACAAAATCGGTCAGCCCAGTCTGCGTCAAGGGGGAAGACCCTGTCAAATCAACACACACATCACGCTCTCTGTCCCAGGAATAAAGCAGTAAATCCGCAGGACGAAGAGATCCGCCGTGTCCGTCAACTAAACCGATATCCACCTCCCTGCCCGAAGAAATACCAGGCCTATAGCAAATGTCGAATAAGGTGTCACGAACAAGGTTATGCCGATGCTTGACCCCCACAGTGCCAGTACAAGAGACAGCGTGGTCCCCATCAATATCACCAGCAAAACCCGAGAGCAAGCAGGACAAGGCCTAGATACCACGAATAAAGGAACACCCAGACGATATCCCAGCACACTACGGTAAGTCCTCCCGTTCATAGTCTTACCCAAACCAGAGATAGGAACCGCACGCAACCAATCAGAGGAGTGGGCACCAAGCTGGGACTTCCACAATGCAAGCTGACGCGGTGTCAAAGAGTAAACAGATTCTGCAGTAGCAGCAATCCTCGCAAAATATATGTCTGCCAATTTTTTCATAAGTTTAAGGGCAGCGATTTCACTAGGATCACGTAATAAAGTAGAACCTGTAGTCTCCGAAAATACCTGCAAGGCATCATCAAAAGTAGGACCAGCATCCACAATACCAGAAGGCCGCAGCAGCTTAGCCTGCAAATCGGCAGACTGCAAACGGGACGCCAAAAAAGCATAGTACAAAACATCCCCGGCAGCATAAACACCGAGCCCACAAAGATGAAAAGGGAAAGTGGCAAGGCGCCACTGCCAATCCCCAAAACCCGGGCCAGACGCGGTGACAATGCGTTCCAAGCTAGAACGAAGTGCTGCATCAAAACGAAGATGGACAGACCCAAAGACTCTCGGCGAACATGTACGGAGGGTAAAGTAGAGCTTAGAAATACCAGTACAAGCTCGAAGCAGAAGCAGCTCACATTGCGGGTCCTCAATCTTAGCAACCAAATCCATAAGCTCAATGGTCTTAGTCACTCTCTTCGCTACAAGCTCACTGCCAAAACTAGGGCAAGTACTGACAGGCCCACCTAAAACAGAGACACCACGCAATGGCCGGGCAATAGAAGGAGGGAAAACACTAGGAAGTCGACTCCGGGGATCCTCAGCAGGCCAAAACACCTCAGTCTTAGCGACATTAAGATGTTGGCCAAAGACCAAACTGAGGACCATCTGCCATAATCAAATCCAACACCTTCCCCACCTCCAAAGTATCCCCAACAATGGTGCCATCATCCAAGTACCAAGCCTGCAAACTCAAATCAAAGGAGTCCCGTATCTTGCACACCAAGGGATGCAAAACCAAAGCGAAAAGCAAGGGACCCAAAGGATCACCCTGCTGGACTCCCTGACAAGACCACAAACAATGTTCCCCATAAGAAAGACGGGCAGGACGAGAGTAACAGAACTCCACCCAACGGGAAAGAATCGGGCAACGACGGCGAACTTCCAGAAGCATGGTAACACGATCAACAAGGTTGAAAGCATTCTGGAAATCAACCAGCAACATAGAAAGCCCCACATCCCCACCACGAGCCTCAATGAACCGATTCAAGGCATGCAAGACAGCCTCTCCTCCACCGGACACCCCAACCCCCAAACTGAAGACCAGCAAAATAAGAACACAACGAGGGACCAACCAAACAAGCACCTACCTTAGAAACAAGACGTCTCCATACGGTGCCAACAGCAATAGGACGAACACCACCACCAGGTTTAACAAGCGGCGTGAGCGGAGCGCTGGCAATGTACTCACCAAGCGCTAGTGGACATCTGTCCTCAAGAAAAAGATTGACCACCCTAGTAATAGAAGCAATCAGATCATCAGAGATAGCCACAGCAGCGCCACTCAAACAGTCCATAAGGTGTTGGGCACGAAACCCATCCCTCCCACAAGAAGTGCCACGCGGGAAACTACGAATCATATCCAAAACCACAGCCGAAGAGGTAACAAGAGAAGGATGATCCACAGGCAAAGGAGCCATGGAAGGAGATGGGGCGACCGGGTGCTTCTCTCGTAAAGCCCCAAGAGTGGCATCAGAATAGGGGGCGGCGCCAGAGGAAGAAAGCACCTTAACAGCAGCAGTATAGTGGCCATCACAAATCTTCCGCCGACATTGGCGGAGGTTAAGCTCACTCAAATCCAGATCCTCCTCCACATGAAACGAGGGAGGCACCACATCCAAACACTCCCGCAAAAGCTGCAAACCACCTCCAGGCACCCCCCAATCGAGAATAGCCCTGGTAATACTCTCCTCCTGACGCTGTCGCCTAATAGCAGTCCTACACTCAAGATTACTCCTAGGAGCGAAGGTCTTAAGCAGACAAAGAGGCAACACAAGCAAACGAATCCAACAGGAGAGGTCACCAGGAGAGTCAGCCACATCATCCAGGACCCCCTTTAAAACCCGAGCAAACCCAAGACGACACTTAGAAGGAATAGATTTCACGGTGCGAAGGCCCAAAGAAAATAAACGATCAAGTGAAGACACGGACCACTGAACAGGCTCAACCCCATCATCAGACGAAAGAACCAAGTGAGACGGCGATGAAGGTCTAGGGATACCGTGAATAAAAAAGCTAACGATGCCATCACCACAATCCGGAGGCGCAACAAAATCACCCCGACCATGCCGACACCTAGAGCGAAAGGTATGGGTTTTAAAGCACTCCCCACACAACCAAAGCCCCATTCGCTTCAAAGTAGTCTCGACATTAGAGAAAACCGTCAGACTATTAATAAGAGTTTGACGCGTAAGACCCAAAGCATCAGCAATACAATGTCGATCTTGAAAATGCTTTCGCCAAGCGGCCTTAGTAAGGCCCCTACCACCGCCATTCGGACACTCATGAATACAAGAAAAAGGACAATGAAACCGCACTAATACGGGCATGTCGAAAAAGGAACCAGCAAACCCAAAGCAAACCAATCAAAAACATGCATGAAAGTGCATGTAACGCACTAAAGAAAGCAAAAGCCTAAGGAAAAGACGCAACTATCCGTTACCAGCCGCAAACACCAGCCAAGGGCTGATCAGCAGGTGGCCGACACACACAAACAAAGGGACGACACACCTGGAGGCAGGCCACAACAGGTGGTGGGACGAAACACCAGCAGCCACCACAGCACCGAGCCCCGAAAACCCGAAAGTCACGGCGACGACAGCACGAGGATTCGGCAGCCACACCACTGCCAGGCGAACGCCCCCTCACCAAAGCCTCCCTAGCACGACCCACAACAGCCCCCTCCACTGCCCACGTCGGATGGCCTGGTGGAAGCGTGGTGGCCGGTAGGGCAGAAAGACAAGCCACACCACGTAACAATAGCAGAAACACCACGACAACGCACTCCAGCCTCTGGCAACCGCCGTCGTCAGGAAAGATGTGGAGGCGGCCGACAAGGTGTCCGTCGACGTGCTAAGGCGGCAAGGCGGCAGGAGGAAGACGTAAAACCGACACGATCTCCTCCCTCTCAACCCTACTATAAAAACGGACCACCAACCCCACCACCGCCGGCGACGTGAGGTCTGGGTGGCCTGGTGGAAATGGTGGTGGACAGGAAGCCCGGCAACGGCAACCGCAACAGCAAGCAGATGCCCTAAACGCTCGCCTTCTCTCTCCCTCACTATTATTATTATTATTATTATTATTATTATTATTATTATTATTATTATTATTATTATTATTATTATTATTATTATTATTATTATTATTATTATTATTATTATTATTATAATTATTATTATTATTTTTTTTTTTTTTTTTTATTATTATTATAATAAGATGCGCGCAGCTTTCATTAAAATAAAATGTAAAGTTTACAAGAAGTTGGTGGGGAGCCGAGAGACAATCTGGGCCCCCACCCCCTTAGCTATAGAGAAACTAAGCCTAGTAAAGATATAAGCGGCCACCCGAGCCCCAGCATCCTGAGATACCGAGAACTTCTGGATCCGCTTAAGCAAGTCAACAGCATCCGAGCCCAGCTCCCCAAGCGAAGAGAAAGAGAAGGGTACGAAACCATAGCCAGCAGTCGCGCATAAATCCCTATACTTAGCACATTTGCGCTGAGCAGCATCAGCAACAACCCGTCCTGGCACAAAATCAGACATCCCAGTCTGAGTCAAGGGGGAAGACCCTGTCAAATCAACACACACATCACGCCCTCTGTCCCACGAATAAAGTAGCAAATCCGCAGGTCGAAGAGATCCGCCATGCCCGTCAACCAAACCGATATCAACCTCCTTGCCCGAAGAAATACCAGACCTATAGCATATGTCGAATAAGGTGTCACGAACGAGGTTATGCCGATGCTTAACCCCCACAGTACCAGTACAAGAAACAGCGTGGTCCCCATACACATCATCAGCAAAAACCCGAGAGCAAGCAGGACAAGACCTAGATACCGTGAATAACGGGACACCAAGGCGATACCCCAGCACACTACGGTAAGTCCTCCGGTTCATAGTCTGACCCAACCCAGAGATAGGAACCGCGCGCAACCAATCAGAGGCGTGGGCACCCTGCTGAGACTTCCATAACGCAAGCTGACGCGGTGTCAAAGAGAATACAGATTCCGCAGTAGCAGCAATCCTCGCAAAATATATATCTGCCAGTTTCTTCATAAGTTTAGGGGCAGCGATTTCACTAGGATCACGTAAAAAGGAAGAACCTGTAGTCTCAGAGAACACCCGCAAGGCATCGTCGAAAGTAGGACCAGAATCCACAATACCTGAAGACCGAAGTAGCTTAGCCTGCAAATCAGCAGATTGCAAACGGGGCGCTAGAAAAGCATAATGAAAAACATCCCCGGCAGCATAAACACCGAGCCCCCCAGATGAAAAGGGAAAGTGGCAAGGCGCCACTGCCAATCCCCAAAACCAGGCCCAGACGCGGTGACAATACGTTCCAAGCTAGAACGAAGTGCTGCATCAAAACGAAGATGGACAGACCCAAAGATCCCCGGGGAACATGTACGGAGGGTAAAGTAGAGCTTAGATATACCCGTACAAGCTCTAAGCAGAAGCAACTCACATTGCTGGCCCTCAATCCTAGCAACTAAATCCATCAGCTCGATGGTCTTAGTCACACTCTTCGCCACAAGCTCACTGCCAAAACTAGAGGAAGTACTGACAGGCCCACCCAAAACAAAAACACCACGCAAAGGCCGAGCAATGGAAGGAGGGAAAACACCAGGGAGTCGACTCCGGGGATCCTCAGTAGGCCAAAAAACCTCAGTCTTAGCGACATTAAGATGAAGACCAAACTGAGGGCCATCTGCCATAATCAAATCCAAAACCTTCCCCACCTCCAAAGTATCCCCAACAATGGTGCCATCATCCAAGTACCAAGCTTGCAAACTCAAATCAAAAGAATCCTGTATCTTGCACACCAAGGGATGCAAAACCAAAGCGAAAAGCAAGGGTCCCAAAGGATCACCCTGCTGGACTCCCTGACCCACAAAGAATGTTCCCCATAATAGAGACGGACAGGACTAGAGTAACAAAACTCCACCCAACGGGAAAGAATCGGGCAGCGACGGCGAACTTCCAAAAGCATGGTTACACGATTAACAAGGTTGAAATCATATCCACAACCACAGCGAAGAGGCAATAAGAGAATGATGGTCCACAGGCAAAGGAGGCAAGGAAGGTGATGGGGCGGCCGGGTGCTTCTCTCACAAAGCCCCAAGAGTGGCATCAGAGTAGGGGGCTACGCCAGAGGAAGAAAGCACCCTAACAGCAGCAGTATAGTGGCCATCACAAATCTTCCGCCGACATTGGCGGAGGTTAAGCTCACTCAAATCTAGGTCCTCCTCCACCTGAAACGAAGGAGGAACCTGAGTCAAACACTCCTGCAAAAGCTGCAAACCCCCTCCAGGTACCCCCCAAGCAAGAATAGCCCTGGTAATACTCTCCTCCTGACGCTGTCGCCTAACAACAGTCCTACACTCAAGATTACTCCTAGGAACGAAGGTCTTAAGCAGACAAAGAGGCAACACAAGCAAACGAACCCAGCAGGAGAGGTCACCAGGGGAGTCAGCCACATCATCCAAGGCCCCCTTCAAAACCCGAGCAAACCCAAGACGACACTTAGGAGGAATAGATTTCACGGTGCGGAGGCCCAAAGAAAGTAAACGATCAAGCGAAGAAACAGACCACTGAGTAAACTCCACCCCACCATCAGATGAAAGGACCGAGTGAGACGGAGCCGAAGGTCTAGGGATACCATGAATAATAAAACTAACGAAGCCATCACCACAATCCGGAGGCGCAACTATATCACCCCGACCATGCCGACACCTAGAGCGAAAGGTATGGGTTTTAAAGCATTCCCCACACAACCAAAGCCCCATTCGCTTCAAAGTAATCTCGGCATTAGAGAAAACAGTCAAACTATCTGTAAGAGTTTGACGCGTCAAACCCATAGCACCGTCAAGACAGTGTCGATCCTGAAAATGCTTTTGCCAGGCGGCCTTAGTAAGGCCCTTACCGCGACCATCCGGACACTCATGAATACTCGAAAAAGGACAATGAAAACGTACTAATACGGGCATAATGAGAAGTATCACGCAAGAAGCAATAACCTAAGCCCATGCAAGTGCATGGAAAGAAAACCAAAGAGCCAATCACAAAAGGGCACGTGTAAATATAAAAAAAAAGGAAAAACAAACCCAAAAAACCTAAAAATGAAACTCAAAAAATAAACTGCCGCATACCCACAACGCAGGCCAGCCACCACCGGCTACACCATACACCCACCACCACAGCACAGACAAGTCGGAACCGAATGGCGAAGGCCGGCAACAGCCAGGCGGTTCATAGGCAGACAACCGTCACCAATATACACTCCTAGACGCGACAAAGCTGCGCAACCCACACCAACCACCAGGCAACCCGGTAGCGAAACCACCACCAAGTTACCCACACCGGCGACGTGAGGACTGAGTAATGTGAGCGACGTCGTTGCAAGCCGCAGCAGCAAAACCCAAATAACGATGATCTCCGAAACGCGAAAAGCGCTGCCGCGCGCCCTAGACGACCCAACCGCAAGCAACCCAACAACCACAAACCTCCAGACCTGCGAGAGGATGGCCAGGGGGATTAGGTGGTCGGCGGGAGCACAATCCGGCAGCAAACGCACGCTTGAAAGACGAAAACCCTCCTCCCCCTCTCTCTCTCTCTAAACGGTCGTTTTTCAAATATTATTATTATTATTATTATTATTATTATTATTAATTTTTTTTTTATTATTTTTATTATTATTATTATTATTATTATTATTATTTATCGGATTGCTCCAAGTTTCGGAAGCTCTTCCAATCTTCCAATCTTGTAATTGGCAATCATTCTACATTGTTATTCAAGTTTTAATCTTTAGTATTTCAATTACTTTGTTATTACTCTTTCTTATGCTTTTAATTATGTCTCACATGAATTTATTTGTTGTTCGTATTATTAGTATGAGTAGCTAAATTCTAATCTAGGGTTGAAGGGGATCTACGTTGTTAGAAGGGGATTGATTTATGAATTGATTGTTAAATTGCATAAGTTGTTGTTCAATTGTTGTCTTACTTCTAGTTAATTGATTTACTGATCAGAGTTAATTAATTAGTGTTGTGAAGTAGGATTATCAGCGACCGGGTTAAGACTAAGATAGGCAGCGACAATTGGATGGACTAGTTTAATGATAGCGATCGCATGTTAAATCTAGATCTAAAGGGCATAACTGAATCGGCCGATCTTGTGACCTTAAAAAACTTAATTGATCTTTCTATTGATTGAATTTTATCCCCGGATAACATATCTAGTGAACTTGAGACCCTAGACCTTTAATCTTATTGAATTCATCTTTTATTATTGCAATTAGTTATAGATAACCAAAAATCAAATCTCATAAATTGTTACTTTAAGACAAACTTAGTTATAGCAATAACTTATTACCACCTCTTTGTGGATTCGATACCTTACTTATCGCTGACTATTAGTTAGTACTGAGTTAGGTTTATTTGGATTTAGGGAACGTGACTTTACCCTTATCAAATTTGGCGCCGTTGCCGGGGAGGCAACAGTTTTCTGTTTGCTTTTAATTTAGTTTGTCATTTTTGCCTCAGGGAACTTCAGTTTCTTGAGACAGTTCTCATATTTTTCTTGTTAGTTTCGTTTATGCTCGGGTTTAATCAATTCGAGATCCTACCTTTCGATCCCGAACCAGAAAGGACATTTCGCTATCGACGGAATTTCAGAGAGAAATTGGAATTTTTTCGAGCTTTCCATGATGTCCAGCTATGCTGATGTTGTGACAAGAACATGGAGCGATGAGGTTGATGAGCTCCAATGGTTACTCAATGGCGAGATGCATAATTGTCAGACGGTTTATAGCCTTGGTGAAAGTGACATGTGGAAGGCTGAGCCAGATGCTTTGAATGCTGCAATTTATCAAATTGAACCTTTAAAAGAGGAGACCGAGGAGGTCTATGGGGTAATGACTAATCCTAGTAAGGTTGAGGTAATTTATTATTTTCCCATTGAGACTAACTTGGAAAGTAATAAACCACTTTATTTGTCTTTTATATTAAGTTTTGATACTCCACCTTCTACTAGTCGGGGAATCACTTTGATGAAGTCCCATGAGAATGATAAGTTGCGACGGTTCCTCGCAATAGTTTTATTTGACCGAATCATATCTTGGTGCTACTTATGCTTTTGTATAGCATATGCGCATATTTTTTATCGACTTTTAAGAGCACTAAGCTGTTTTGATTATGCCAGTATGGGTAATTGATCTTTAAAAGTTCAGATGTTCATGCAGGATTTTCAAACGGTACCATCTATCCTTGTAATTTCTTTTACTGTATTTTCGTTAGTTTTATTTCCCCTTTCCTTTTGTTTGATGTGTCCTTTAGTCTGCTGTGGTTGGATATGTTTTGTGATTGTTGTGCTGTTAGCGTCACATTGAGGACACTGTGACATTTAGGTTTGGGGGAGGAGTCTTTATTTATGTTGTGTGTTTATTTATGCATTGTGTGTTGAAAAATAAAAAAAATCATAAAAATAAAAAAAAAATCAAAAAACATGTTATTTATTATTTATTAGGTCGAGTCTTGGTGAAATTGAATAACAATGATGATAATTTGCATTGTTTTTGGAACATTGTTTTGACATGTTATCTTGAAAACAAAGCTTAATGATATAGCCTTGATCGTATTTGACATGCATTTTGCTAATTAGATTTGATAAATTATGTTGGTAAACCACTTAAACTTCTGAGGTCCTTAACATTAATAAACTGGTCTCATTGTCGTCATTAGGTCTTTGAGTGTGGTACTCCTTGTGGAATATGTAACATCAAATTGCATAAATGTGACATTAGTTTCTTGATACTTTTACGCGTTCGTTTGATAAAGTACATGAGAAAAGGTGATTCTTGTCGTTCAAATAAGCCTCACATAGCCAAAAAGACTTGATTATATACCCTTATTATTGAGTTCTTTATGTTTAGCTCGTTTGAGCCTTTGTAGCCTGTTTTACAACCCATCTAATATCTACATTCCTAGAATTTGCCTACCTTATCGGGACAGTTGCAGTTTCTTATTTTTCATGTCTATCTTGCTACTATATTTGGGTTGAGACTTTTATTGTCAAACTGAGTGTAGTAAGTTTTTGTTAGCAATTGTGTATTATTTCCTTTGTTGAAAAAGTTGTATGAAGTAAGAAGAAAAGAAAAAAAACAAGAAGAGAATGAAAAGAAAAAAACAAATTCGAGAAAAAATGTGGTGAAAAAAAAAGAAAGAAGAAAAAAAAAAGTTGCTTCAATTGAATTCTTTCAGGGAAAATGAAAGGGAATTTGCTAGAGTCTAATGTATATTTGGAGATTATTGTTGATATCTCTCTTGTGTTGTCAAAGTTTAAGATAGTTTCTCTAGTTGGGTATTAGTTTGTACTTAATATTGTAGGATTATTTTGGTAAGTGTCGCTGCGTGTAACAACCCGAAAAATGCCAATTTTTCTAGTAAAAATATTTACTAACACTTTTCAGTAGAACTTAAGTTTTTAAAATAGGAATTTTTGTTCCGAGTCTTATTTTGAAATTCCGCGTTCGTATTTGGAATTTTTGAGGGCTTCCATGAAAAGACCGTTTTTAGTCATCTTTGACTTTTCTTGACTTTTAAGTCGTCTTTGACTTTTCCTTGACTTTTTAAAGTCGTCATTGACTTTTTCTTGACTTTTAAGTCGTCCTAAACTTTTCTGAACTTTTAAGTCATCTTCGACTTTTCTCGACTTTTCAGTCAACTTTGACTTCCGTTGACTTTTTCCCGACCTTCCCTTTGCCTTACAATTTTGAAGACCGAAATTTTTATGTAAAAAATACTCTTTTTGATTTTATTTTTTATAGATTTATTACTGATTTATCAGAAGTTAATATAATTATTTTGAATTTATTCGGAATTTAAAGAATAACTTTTACGGTTTTTAACCGAACGTCATTTAACTATTCCCGACGCATCGTAAAGCGCGCAACAAAATCGAACTCGACTTTGGCATGAGTCACGCGCCCATGTCATCGTTTTCCACTCACATGAGATAGTTTAATTCTTTTGATTAAACTAATAAGAATATCTTAGATATTTTCAACTTTATTGATCAGTTAACGAAAATTACGCAAATCGAGCAAAAACAGACCCGATGCTCACCATACCACACGGCTCAAAAGTCCTCTAATAGCTCTTGATATTTTCATTTCTTTTGATACAATAATCATAATATCTAGATATTTGTGTAATTAACTTTATCGTTAATTATATTCAATCGTTTACCGTAAAATAATTATTAAACGCGAGTCAATTACGTAACAACAATTTCAAAACCCGACATCCTCCTTGGCCTATATTTACACGGCTCCAACCACCATCACTACTCACAAACAACTTTTCATTTTACAACAAATCAAATTAAGATCAAAACATCACTTTATTTGATCGTTCTTCGTGTTCTTCGTCGTTCATCTTTTGTTCTTCATCGTTCTTTAGCAAAACCTTCATAAAATCTTCAATTCTTAATTAAATCCATCCTAATTTATATTTCTAAGATCTCCTCTTCGCTCCTCATCTTCCCGTACGGTTATATTTCAATTCCGTCAAGATCATTTTCAACACTTTAATTATGGAAATTCATATTTTAATTCTAATAATGTTTCCTTGTTATTTCTTATAGGGGAAGACTTTGAAGACGAATTTGGAGACTCGTATATTTTGGGTGAAGATTAGTAGAAGGGTTTTCTTATTATATACTTCTTATTATTTTGGTGCTAAGTGATTTTGGCTAGCTAAGGTAACAATTCCGTTTTACTCGACGAATTAATGTCACATATGTTTTAGTTTTGTTCATGTTATGGTTATGTATGATTTTAGTTAGTAACTTAGCTTTAAGTTTTGTTTCTTTTGATTTTGGTTCATCTTTATTTTTGGTTCATCTTTTTATGATTTATGGATTTTTGTTAGTAATATGATACGTAATGGTTATTATTGTGTTTTATGAATTTTTATGATTTTCCATAAAGTTATGATTCTTATGTTGTTTAGGAAATTTTAACAAGTTTAGTGTTCTTGAGGAATTTCGATGATTTTTAATAAGTTATGATTTTTATGTTGTCTTATTGTTCTTGATGATTTTTATGTTGTTAGGAATTTTTCTGTTGTTTTAGTGTTCTTGATGAATTTGGATGATTATTCATAATAATGATTTTTGTATGATGGTTGTTAAAATGGGTGTTTGATAATTTAAAACATGTTAGAATAAATTTGTTGTTGTTTGTTGGGTGAACCGTGGAGAGGGCAAGAACCGGACCAACCAGACCGGTCCAGGCCGGTTCAGACCCGGTCTGGGTTGGTCCAAGGTGGGTCCGGGTTTTGGTCTTTAGGTTGTGTCGATGTTTGATTGTTTAATTGTTGTTTTGACGGATTTTAATTACGTTAAAGCATGCGGGAAAATATTAGAAATCGGTTTTAGAAAATTAAAGCAAAACAGCCCATTTATGTCAAAACAGGCCGTGGGGCCCATCCAAGCCCATGTGGGGTCCGGCCCAACTCAGCCCGTGGGTCCCACTGTGGGACTTGTGACGGTTTTTGAGTTATCGTCATTTTTATCGTGTTTTGTAATATTTAGCAAGTGGGAAATGTTAATAAGTAAAATATTTAATTAAAAAGGTTTTTCATAAATTATTATTTCTCACATGTTAGAAATTATAAGACGAGGTCGTAGTTTAATTGGTTATCATTTAAGTCAAGCGGGTTTTTGGGTATAATATGATAATTCACATGTTAGAAGAAGTAATAAAATAACATGTAATGAATATGTTGATTTTATGTCTATGTGATAAAGACTCTGCTTCTAGCCGGTTTGATCCAACGGGTTTGGTCAAACTAAGATCTAGTCAGCCCCGATTTGACTGATGACCCGTCGCGGGACTCGGGTCGGGATTTGTCTTCAAG
>JAIUZE010023253.1:0-39478 GCA_022085475.1 Heliosperma pusillum
ATCTCCCAAACTAGACCTTTGGTTTTTGAAACGAAACCCAACCGCTTAGATGAGGAAAGTGGTTGTTCTTTTGATTGATGCATCTTTTATGTCGTTTACGTGCTTAATCTTGGATGCATCTAAATTTTTCCGCAAGCCCCCACTTGCCTTACAAGGAAGTACATACCTCATTGTATTTCGTTGTGAGTTGAAGGGACGGAGAAGGCCCGTTAATTGCCTTTCATCGGATTTTAGTAGTTTAGTTTAGCTTATGTAAATAAGGGTCTTGTTTTTATCCACTTACTTACTCGGGGACGAGTAATGTTTAAGTGTGGGGAGGTTTGATATATGATTATTTTAGACCGTTTCCCCTATCTATTTTCTTATGTTTTATCGCATTTAGTTTTGTTCGGCGTCGGTTTTATCGTACTTTGGCCCTCATCTCGTGTACTCTCATACTATTTAATTCCGTCTCAATTCATAGAAAATATGTCAAGACAAGGACGAGACGGGAGGAGAACGGAGAAACCGTCACAAAACTAAACACAATGAAGAAAGGAAGAAAAGAAGACGAGGAAGAGGAAACATAGGTCTCAGCCGGTCAAGCCACCGGCAGCCGGCCAACCGGCTGAGCATTCAACATTCCACAATGAAGACGGAAATGAAGGAGGAGGAGCAGAGGGGCTCAGCCGGTCCAGGCCACCGGTAGCCGGCCAACCGGCTGAGCACCCCACATACGTCAAAGCAAAACTTGAAAATTGGAAGAATAGCAGGTGGTCTCAGCCGGTCCAATCCACCGGCAGCCGGCATGACCGGCTGAGACCTATTTTACACGAGAAATCTCAAGTTTGAAGTCAGATGGTCCCAGCCGGCACAAGCCACTGGCGGCCGGTGTACCGGCTGAGCACCCGACTCCGCATTCCACCTTCCCTTCTTATTTTGAACCCTCAATTCCACCAACCTATATATAATCCTCTCCTAATTCATTTTGGACACACAACCCTAGACACAAAACCCTAGATTTAGCTTTCAATATTCCTAATTATTATTCTAATCCTTTGATAATTAGCACTAATTACTCTACTTTTCTACTTAGTTATCTTTAGATCTAGTCTTTCCTTTAGCTAGTTTTGAACAATTGGGTTGTAATTTGAAGATAAGAGGAGACTCTTATTTGATTATTAATCCAAGTTTCATCCTTTCTTACAAGTTTTGGTATAATTCATCATCTTTATTTCATTACTTGACTTTTAATTACTTGTTCTTGTTTATTTATCTAGTTTTTGTGTTGAATATGTCTTCTCTTGCTTATTTCATGTCAAAGTATCCATCTTTAATGTTTTTCTTCATTAGTATGTGTGAATAGTGCCCTTCTAGGGTAGATAGGGGATCTTTTGTAGGTTCTTGGGGTTAGAATGTGGTTTTGATTGTAAAAATCTAGTCTTTTGGTAATTCCTATATTTTGTGCACACCATGTGTTTGTAGAAATGCTAGAATGAGTAATTTATGCTTTCTTTCATCTTGTTGCTAGATTAAGCAAGAGCTTGGCTTGTTTGTTGCTTGTGTGTGCTTATAGGAGTCTTGGGGGAGGTAGGACGAGAATCCGACCAAACCTAGGCAAGGAACTGTCTTTCACCGAGAGGTGGAGACCTACCATTACTTATCTTTAGACCGACTTTACCTTATGCCATATTCAACCCCAACCTCATTAATGAACCCATTTGCCTTAGTTTTCTTGATTCTTTCTTTAAATCTCATAATTGCTTATTTTTTAGACTTAGTTAGTTTCACTCACCTTCAACTTTCTATTAGCTAGAACTAAACTAGAACTTGATTATACGGCCTTAGAACCATAATTACCGTCCCTTGGGATACGACCCTTGCAATGCCCAACGATAACTCGTTCGCTTGCGAGGTTAAGTAAAACTCCATCAGCCACAACGTAAAACTAGTTAGGAACTAGTGAGGAAACCAAAAGAAAATGTTCTTAGGTTATTTGGTTAGACTCAAAGTGGAATGAGGAGACCAAAAGAAAGCGTTCTTAGGTAAATCCTTAGACTAGTGACGAGACCAAAAGAAAATGTTCTTGAAATAAAAAGATTATGATCTATGAAGTGGAAGTACCTAGAAATTTTAAAATTTGATTTTCTAACGTAAGAGACTTATAAATCTAAATGGAATCTATGCAAAGGAATGATTCATCAGTGAAATACCTCATAGTAGGTGTGTACAAGATACGCAAGAAAATCACATGTCCAAATAGGGATTTGGAATGGATGTGTACATGACACAAGCCTAAGGTATCTACGTAGAGGTTATGATGATCTTTTCTATTATGAGATATAAGAAGAGTTTCACCGAAAAGTCATGTATAGACATGAAGTTCAGTGGGAGTTAAATTCATGTATAGACATGAAATTAAGTGAGAGTTAAAGTCATGTAAAGACATGAAGTTCAGTGGGAGAAATTGTCTGCCACGTGAATGACGTATCACTCATTGTGAGTGACGTATTCATATTACCTTTTTGAAAGGAGTTGTTGGATTTTAATTCTGGATGAAAGAGGGCAACATGTATACTAAAATCAAAATCTATTATGGAATAGAAGATTTTAGCTTGGCATTTAGAAAAGTGTCTTATATCGATAAGATCATTTATCTATTTCAACAAGTTGAATAAGTTATTCATATTGATGAAAGTGGGATCACTATGAAAAGGTCATAGTCATCCACTGAACCTAAGAGTTTTTGATCACATGAGTACTAATGTTTCGCCATTAGACCAATCATGTATGCCATTACATGCACATACCTAAATGAATTGTATGCTGGGAGCATGACACGCCTATAACAAATCAATCCACATGAGTGTCATTGGATAGCCTACAAGAACATCCATAGGGTTCTCAAGGAGAACTAGGGATTCACTCTTATGTTTGGTAGAGAAAATTTGGATATGTGGTCAAAGTTACACAACCCAAATTTCTAAACTTATAAGGATTTATCCGAATCCTAGGCGTACCTTTGTTATACAAGAAGCGAATAACTAAAAGAATGATTGAAGAGTCAATCATTATTAATTCTACAAATAGAGACCCAGTACATTATGATGAGGATAAAGTGGCTTACAAGGAACTAATGGTAGATCCTTTCACCTAAATACCTATCAGTTATCATGATAACGAGTGGGAGCATCTTTCAAGTTAAAGAGCCTAACACTAGATATAGATCTAGACATGTACGTAGATGAATTTATGTTATTAAGAACGTTGGATGGAAGGAAAAAGCAATTCACAAGGTTGGAATAAATGAATATATGGTATATTCACTACCCAAGCCTTTATTGCATTTAATAAGATCGTCATGAATCGTCATGGACGAAATAAACTTTAGAATATATGATATGAAGCAATAACATTGTGTTGATTGTTCATATATGATAATCACATTTATCATTTGAGTTTCTAAAACTCGTTTTGTGCTTTGTTATATCCAAATGGGTTGTAGAGACAATTTTGAACCCCATTAAAGTGGACTGTATTAACATAGCATTGGCCCCTAGCTGCTTATATGAGGTGACGTCTCCAAGTGACTAGAGTGTGATGTGATTGATGGCAAGTTCAAGTGCCATAGGGTCATAAGGGATGACCAGTCGATCACATAGACAGACTGTAAGGGACAATCTGTCGGGCAGTGACCGCTTAGAGAGTTCTGGCAATTCTTGTAGCTTGGTCGTGGCACGAGCTACTATAGTATTCTGTTTGAGTCAATTCTTTGAATAAAGACTGTTCGCCTAAGGTGGCACAGTTTCAGAGTAACTTTGATTTATGCTCTACGACCTTTGTAACTGGGGTCAAGTGGGCATCTTTTGGGTCATGATGGGCTGTGGCTATTCGAAGGTAATAATGCGATAGGAATTGTCCACCCTTTGTTAGGGTTGTATTAAAATCTCAAGGCAACTCTAGGAGGAGTAAGCTGAAAATTCGTGGCCAAGCTCAGAAAATATCTATGCTAGATAATTCCGGTCAGACAGTTACTCTCCAGATCGAGGAAACCACTCATGATATGATTAAATGCAAGTACGACATGCAAGACACCTTGCATTGAGTGGGAGATTATAATAGGACAAGAGAATTGGTGACGCACACTTGTCTCGGACAAGTGGGAGATTGTTGGAGTGTGTATCCTCAACAACAGTACGATCACATAATTAAATCTCAATAATAAGAATACAAAGGGATGATGAATATTATAGTCAACTGGTCAACATAAATCGGTAACGATTGGCTTAATAAAGCTTGACGTTACTGTCGTATGACGATGGTGATCAGTTGATCCCTTGAGGTCACACCTAAAGGACAATCCCCTAATCATGTACATTAATTAATTGTATAGCGATACAGATTAATTAATCTCTTAAATTGAACCAAGTTTATATTGTATGTGAGAAATATATCTTATTGTAATATGATTAAATAAGATTCATTTTAGTAACTTAATTGTTATATTACTAAGAATGCATTATGTTTATGAAACATTTGAGATAAGTAAAATTGGTTGATTATAATTACAAATTGTTGTAGATTATATTAACCAAATATGAGATGACCCATTTTATTTACATGTAATTATAAAATGTGACTTAAAATGTTAAGTCTAATTTATTTGTTATGAAATTGCATTTAAATTGGTTAAATGCACATTTATAAGAAAAAATTACATGTTACATGTCACATATCACATATGTGAAAAATGACAAAATGCAAAATGGACACCCATTTTACAATGGGTGCACCGGTTTTTGGTGGTCTACAAAGAGGGTGATTTTTGTGTATTATTCTAATTAAGAATTAGACATAATCATTGCACAAAAACTATTACCAACACTCAACCTTTATTGTTAAGAACAATTGAAAGGCAACACTCCACCCATGTGGTGTAGTGGCCGGTCCATGTGAGCCAAACAAGAGGACAAGTTTCTTCTTATAAAACTCATATCATCTCAATATTCATTCATTCATGAAAATTGTTTATCTCTCTATATTTTCCTCCACCTTGTCACTAAAACCTAAGAAATTCTAGAACTTAAAGTTCATAGTTTCTAGTAACATTACTAGTGTAGTAAAAAGAGGTTATTAGATTATTTTAAGGGAGACTACAATAATATACTAGAGTAGTATCTTTTAGTAGTAATTAAGGGTAGTCTTGGGTGCAACTTATTGGAGAGTTTCTAGTTTGAAACTTGGAAGATCATCCTCATCATACTAGCTCAAGATCAATATTTGAAAGGAGTTCAAATATTGTGCCCATTTCATATAAGCAATGTAAGAAATTGTTCTTTACTTAATCTTTTGTTATGCATGCATAAGGTCCATATAGTTTAAGAGTAAACTATTAGTAAAATGATATTAGAAATGTCTAATATCGAGTTTAAGAAACTTACAGTTCACACTACCAGCATGTCTGATCCTCTCACATTCCAGGATGCCATCCAGATCCCAAATGGATTCAAGCAATGAAACTAGAGTTACAGGCCCTCAAGGACAACAATACTTGGACACTTACTTAGCTTCCTAAGGGTAAAAAGGCCATAGGGTGCAAATGGATCTGCAAAACCAAATACAATCCAGATGGTACCGTTGAAAGACATAAAGCCTGGCTGGTTATACAAGGGTTATGGCAAAATTATGGGATTAACTATGATGAAACATTTGCTCCAGTGGCCAAGATGTCCATAATGAGCGCTCTGCTTGCAGTCATTGCCATTAAACATTTGGACACCTGCCAAATGGATGTTTCCAAAGCCTTTCTACATAGGGACCTAGAGAAAGATGTCTACATGAAGCTCCCTAAAGGCTATCTAGATGGAACCTTACAGTCTGATGGTAAGGGGGAGACAAACTCTCGTTCTACTGAAGGGTATGTCTGAAAAATCTCCAAGTCCTTGTATGGGCTAAAGCAAGCACCCTGGCAATGGTTCTCAAAGCTATCTCAAAATATACTCAACTGCGGTTTTTGACAGTCCCATGCAGATCACTCTCTCTTCATTAAGCAACACAATGGCAATACTATTGTGGTTCTTGTCTATGTGGATGATATGGTGATTACAGGGGATAACTTGAATGAAATTCAAGCCCTTAAGGATCATCTTCGTTCCTCCTTCAACATGAAGGACCTAGGGAAATTGAAATACTTCTTAGGCTTGGAAATGGAAAGGCGCAGTGCAGGAATATTTATTTCCCAAAAGAAATACACTTTAGATCTTTTAAATACCTTGGGCATAGAAAATTCCAGGGTCCTCCAACTCCCTGTTAACCCTGTTATTAAAATGGAACCAGGAAAAGGCACACCTTTACCACATCTTGACAATTACAAGAAGTTGGTTGGGAAGCTCATCTATTTAACTATATCCAGACCTGACATTGCCTTCTCAGTTCAACTTCTGAGTCAAATTTCTCCAAGCCCCTACCTCTGATCATATGCAAGCAGCAAGGAGGGTACTCAGATATCTCAAATCTTCACCAAGCCAAGGGATATTATTTGCTAGCAACTCAGCAGTCCAACTCACAGCCAGTTGTGACTCAGACTGGGCTTCTTGTGTTTTCAGTATAAAATCCAAAACATGCTACTGTATACTCCTTGGGGACTCACCTATCTCCTGGAAGTCCAAGAAACAAACTTTGCTATCTCGGTCCTCAACTGAAGCTGAGTAGAAGGCCATGGCAATGACAACCTGTGAAGTTACCTGGCTCTTTCAGCTCCTACTTGGGGTTAAAACACTTGGACCTTGCTCATCTCAAGTGTGATAATTAAGCAGCCCTGGCCATTGTAGCCAATCCAGCCTACCATAAACGCACTAAGCATATAGAAGTAGACTGTCATTTCATTAAGGAAAAGATTCAACAACGTCTACTCACTACCAGTTATGTTCCCACCACAGAATAGCTGACATACTTATTCACCAAATCCTGTTCTATCTCCCAACATAGGAACCTCTTATCTAAGATGGGAGTTACATCAAGTCTCTACTCTCATCTTGAGGGGGAGTGTAAAGATGATAAAAGTCTGTCAACTGCCAAGCAGAGGTCACCTACTGTCAAATTGAAAGCCTATCCTCAATGCAAACAAAAAAAGAAATCATAGCATCAGACTAGAACTTCTAGGACTAAGACTTGTGATAATATAGAGTCTGCTAAGTCTACTATTAGTTTCCTAGGATCATGCTTTTATCCAGTCATGCCTTTTATCCACTGGTTTATAACCAGGCCTGTATGCAGTCTCATACAAGTAATCTGACTGTAATTTACTGCTCAATTAATTCAATACACACATAATAAAACATCAAGAGAATTCTCAACTGTTCTTCTACTTCCTGCAATTTATTATAATGAAGAGTTAATAAACTCATCAGAGTGTATGCTCATATAATAGTATATCGAGTTCATGTTTGTAATGCATAAGGAAAGACGAGTTTATTATGTTTAAATGTTGACTCATGAAATAGATCGAGTTATTATACTCGGGTTTGTTAAGTCTTAAACGTGCGTTACAGAAAAGTTGTTTGGGTTTCTTGTGATATCCAATGACGATTGGTGAGTTATTTCCCATGTACTTATATATATATATTATATATATTATATATTATATATTATATATATATATATATATATATATATATATACACACACTCTTAATTACAAAGTATATAAATATGAGAAAGAGTGAATGAAATTTTCACTTGATTTTTCGGATTTTGCATAACATAATCACAAGGAAAACTCTCATTGTTTATAAAACTTTGTTCTTGCCTTAGACAAAGAAAAATAGTCTTATCCTATAGAAATTTTGTGATACCCAATGATGTTGGAAATAGTGGTGTGGTAAGAGTGTCGATCTCAGGGACGGTTGGTGTCTAGAAATGATCTAATAGTCTACTAAGTCTCTTGCAAAGTCACAAAGTAATTTGGGTTTGGATTTTTTGGCTAAACTAAATAACAACAAATAAAAGCAAATAAAAACAACAAATGGAGTCTAAAACGAGAAAGATTGGATTTTTATCAAATATGAGGGAAAACTAGGGCGAGTGGGTTCATATGGGTAGTCAAGTCGAGTGAAAAAGCCGGGTTTAATAGTTGAAATGTCGTCTAGCCTAGGAAAGTGAATTGAGGCTTTCGTTCTTACAATTCCTCCTGAAACCGATTCTAACTAGCTATCGCGTCACTAGATATGGTTTGCCAAACTAACGGTTCTACGAAAAACCACGACTTTCGATCTTATGGTATTCGAAACAAGCGAGAGAATCATGCCAACTCATGTAGGCATTTCATCAAACATGTTCTATGCATAGCATGGAAACAAGACAACAATCAACTATTAACCCCAACAAGAACATATTAACTCATACTAGAGCCCATAATCCCCCACATAGCCCTAGCAAGATTACTACTCACTCATATTCAAAGGAAATTCAATATTAACTAAGGATTGCAAAAGGAAATCAACAACAATAAACATTTTCTAATTAACAATGAGTAGATAACAAGAATTGAAATGAAAACTTAATTAAAGACAAGCTTAAGTAAAGAAATTGTACCAACTTAGAGAAAGGTGAGAACTTTGATATAATAACCAAGATTTTGTCACAAATCCTTGAATACAAACCCAGTTCAACACTAAACCAAGTTAAAACTACTAATTAACTAACTAATTAGCTTAATTATGGAAGATTAATAGAAGATTAAATACTAATTCTATGAGAGTTTCAGATCTAGGGTTTCGTGTCCTTTAATTACATAAGAGGGTCTATTTATAGGTTTACAAAATGGAGGAGAAATGGGCTTCGAAAGGCTTCATGGACTGACAAAGTCACGACCGTGAAATGGGTTTCACGGTCGTGAAACATGTCTCACGACCGTGAAACGTGTCACGGTCGTGAGATTGTGCACCAAATGAGGCAGCAACAACCCATGATCAAGTCACGACCGTGAAAGGTATTTCACGACCGTGACTTCACTTTCACGACCGTGAAATGTGTTTCACGACCGTGAGCTGAAATGCTCGAGATTTCGCCTTTTGGAAAGGCATCTCACCACCGTGAAACGCCTTTCACGCCCGTGAAATGCTTCTTATCCCTCTTCCTTTGCTTGACTTTGTTACTTCCTTCCCGGTTTCGCTTGCCTTGACTCGGGAGGGCTTTGGCGCATCGAGTAGGGCCCCCAAGGGTATGTGGGGCCCCTAAGGTATGTCGTGGGTCCTCCGAGTGATTCACCTTCTTTTTTGTCGATCAAAACTAGGTAGAAATCGCCTCAAACGACGGTTTACCTACAAAAACACGATAAAAAAGAGAAATATGCTAGAAGAAGGTAAAACACGTAGAAATGCTCTTAGGGAGCATTAAAGGCAAGCAAAACGAGACAAAAAAGGGTGAAAATGTAGGGTGAAATGACACTATATCAAATCTCCCCAAACCAAACCCTTACTCGTCCCGAGTAAGGATGAACAATAGTCAAGACCCTTATTTAACTACGCTAAACCTAACCGATACAAGGCAATTAACGGGCCTTGCTCTGTCCCTTCAACTCGCAACAAGGTACCCATGAGGTAGGATACCTTCTTGCAAGGTAAGTGGGGTCTTGCCAAAACTCTGATGCATTCTAGGCAATAAAGCACATGAAACATATGAGAATGCATCTACAAAAGCAAGTGGCAACATGCCTCATCCATGTGCCGGGATTCATCTAAAATGGAAAAATTTCAAGCATGCAAATTTATATGTACTTACTAATTTTACAAAGAACTAGGCCTAGAAAGATAGAAATAAATCACCTCTTTATTGTGTAAAATTAGTATATTCGTTCACGTTCACTAGAAAGCTTTGTCAAGGGTGATAAGGCGGGATGGAAAGTGAGGGCCCCATGGGGTTAGAAGACACTGTAGGATCGGAATTTCGCCTCTCACCTAAGTGAAAGGAAGGGTCGTCCCCTCTTAGCTATGTAACGTAGAAGTAATAATCAAAAAGGTAAGGAAATGAGATGTTTGAGTTCTTATTTGATTTCTTTTTCTTTTTTTTTTTTTTGTTTTTGTTTTTGTGATTTCTTTTTTTTTTTTGTTTTTGATTTTTTTGCTTGATTTGGGTGCCTGTTGATAACAAGGTGGCCTAGCGAAAGGTGTGCGGCGGAGACCAACATTAGACAAATCCTCACCGTAGCGACATCGAGAGCTACCCCATATGTATTGAGGGTACTCTAGAAGAGCCTAGAAGTCTCCATATGCACTCCCTAAGCTAGGACTAAGGCAAAGATATACAAAATTTCAAGCTTTTCTTTTGAATTGTGTTTGAACTCAATTTTTGGACTTGTAATGGAAAAATTTCTTTTTTGTCAAATGTAGTGAAATGTGATGATTGAAACAATTACATGGCCTCGAGAGTCACCTAGGAAAGCTTTCACCAATAAATTTTCACACCATGGGGATGGTCAAGATGGTAAATGCAAGCCCTTGACTATGCTCTAGGAAACGGTGCGAAAATTATACTAAAAATACTCATTAAAAGGTGTTTCAAAATCTATTTTAATAGGCAAAGTGCTAAGCAAAAAAAGTATCTACAAGGGTCTATCCAAGCTTGTTCAATTTCCAAATTAGGCATTTTTTAAAAAGTTCTCCTAAATGCAACTATATGCCATGATCTAGAATTAAGCAACATATATACAAACTAATGCAAATGCTCTAGTGAACTACGTGACAATTAATCTAATGAAACCCGCTAACATCACATAAGTCACACAACCGCCAATTCATCAAAATACACATCGCAATCATCAACAATTCCTCCAAACTCCTCATGTGATAAGAAGTAAAGAAAGAAAGAAGGGGAAGGAATAAGAACGATCATATCATGGCGGTCTTCTTAATCCCTTCTATAAGTCTCTTAAGCGATGTGTAGCGGACCTATGTATGGAGGTTAGAAGAAAAACAATGCAAATATATACAAACTAAGATATAAACAAGCTAATTTTTAGAATTTTTCAAACTTTTTCGATTTTTTTTGGATTTTTGAAAGCTTTTAAAAACAAAATAAAACATGTTTTTGGGATTTTTTCAAATTATCAAAATAATTCCCCATCCCCCACATAGGAACATAAATTGTCCCTAATGTATGAAATGGGCTTATTGAAAGTAAAGAAAGACATGTTTTTGGATTTTTAAATGGTTTTCTAAAAGGTAAAGACCATGTTTTTGTGTTTTTTTTTTCTAAATATTTTGAAAAATAAAAACTTGTTTTTGGGTTTTTGATTTTAGAGAAATATTCACAATATAAACAATATATACAAGAGGGTTAGTCATGCAAATGAACTAATTTTATATGAAATGCATGAACTAATCAATATTCCTAAAACTAAATGCAAAGTGATATAATACAAAGTGCATGATCTAAATGAATGCAAGCTAAACTATGTGCCAATCAAGAGTCTCGTTGCGGTGGTAATGTGCATAAATGCAATGCCCCTCATGGGGGTACCTCCCACAAGAAAGTCCAGATAAAAAAGAAAACTAGGTGTGCCATATCAGAGTCTCGTCGCGGCGGTAATGTGCATAAATGCAATGCCCCTCATGGGGGTACCTACCACGGGATAGTCTAAAAATGGCACCTAAAAGTGCAACTACGTGATGCATGAGAAGTATCTAAATGCAATGAATGTTGTTTGTCATTTTGGATTTTCCATGAAGGAGCAAAAGATTGGTGTCCGATGGGATGGACACCCGCCTCCAATGTTTCCGAGGCCAACCAACACAACAAAAACAATTTACAAGTTAACGGTGCAAAACAAGTCAATCAAAGAGAGGAGAGAAGGAAACACGCACTAGAGGGGAGGGGGTAGATGCTAAACAAGCCACCTAGACACCACTCCAACTCTTCCTTATTATCAAACCAAAAACACAAAACCTCCTCAAACGGTGTCCATCTCATCCTCATTCTCATCCCCACCACCACCCTCTTCCCGATCCTCGCGGTCTCCCTCGGTCTCCATGCCGTCTACCCCTCCCTGGTTTCCTTGGTTGGGGAACAACACATCACGTTGTGCCCAGCTTGGCAAAAAACCATTCGGGTTAATGTACACTTGGTTAGCCAGCAAGTAGTAGTTGGGGTAGGCGGCATAATAACTGTTCACCCGGTCTTCATGCATGTTCAAATGCATGTTTTGCATGAGACTGAGAGGTAGTCACTCTGGGGGGGAGATGGTAGGGTCGGGGTGAACATACCCCTGGTACTCAAAGGGGTATGGGGGAATATTGATGCGTGCATTTTATATAGACCTTTTAGGCCATATTAGCACGTATTTCCATGCTTATTTAGTAGTGTTTTACTACAAATATCCCCCGAATAGTATACTTTGGTTTGTTTTGTAATATTTGCAGGTATGGACCAGAATGACGGAAAACTAGCCATTTTTGTAGCTCCTCAAGCAAGCACAAGTGAGTCGGAAAGGAATCTTGGTGTCTCGGAATGCATGGAGTCGTGTTAAGGGAATGAAAGAACGAAATTTATGAGCAAAACACTCGTTCGAGGTGTAAAAGCCTTCGATCGACCACCTTATTGATTAGAAGACCTCGATCGAGCGTTGTTCTGCTCGATCGAGCTGCTGGCTTTGGACGTTTACTCGATCGAGCACTATTGGTACTCGATCGAGTACTTTTGACAGGAAAGGTTGCTCGATGGAGTGGTTACAAGCTATGGGCTTTGCGAGATAGTGTGTTAAGCAATTGACGCCTTTTAATTTGTTATTTTCTTTTGACTTAAGGGTGAAAAACGAGAACAATAGACATACTCCTTACTCTAGACTTTAGACTAGAAAACAACTTCTTACCCTAGACTTTATCTTGGACTTTTTTTTTGGATCTGAATTTGAGGACTTCTTCTGACTTTCTTCCTGTTTCAAATTCGGGTATTATTGTTCTTGGATTCAATTAATTATTTCTCTATGTCTTTTTGTTCCTTATTTATTGTTGTTGTTCTTCTTCCTATTATGCGTAGCTAATTCCTTTTATAGGATTTAGGGGAACCGTGGCCTAGGTAAGATGAATTGATTAGTAGTCTTTAGATTAGGTTTGGATGCAATCATCACATTTAATAGCTTTTAATTGTTTGAGTCGACGAATTCAATTGACTGACTTGATACCCCCTTGACCTAGATCGAGAGATTGGAAAAGGACAGATCAGTGATGAACTTTGGGATTATGCTAATGAGGGCGAGAGCTAAGTTAGTATATCTTAGGGCGAATAGCGGACCGAGAGGACCTTTTCACTACCCACAAACCTGTTTAGATTTTACTTTGGTTTTTATCATGGCCCTAGATGCCATGGGGAACCGACGATCCTAGTTCTTCTTCTTTCTGATTTTTCGCTTTTTCTTTCTCTTCCTCTTTTCTCTTGTAGTGTTAGAAAATCAATTAAACAAACCCCCCAATTTTGTTACTTTGACAGACTTAGCAAGTTATAGGGTTCCCTCTCCCTGTGGATTCGATACCCGACTGCCTCTACTGCATTTTGTTGAGACCGTTAGGTTTTATCTTTGATAGGGTTGCGACAGCCGTATCAAATATTCACAAAGCTGGGTGGGGGATACGGTGCTTGCAGATGTGGTAAGGGAAAAGGGGGAACATGCAATGTTACTTGAAGTGCACTCTGACTCGGTGTAGGTCTGGGTCGGGGTCGAGGCTGCTGGGGAAACTCTTCCTCCTCCCTAGTGCCACTAGAATAGGCTCTACCACCTGCCATCGTCACCGGTAGCAGGTAGCTAGGGCGCCTCTCCATGGTGTCGCCCCTAGGTGTGAAAGGCGGGAAACTATGACAAGGTAGGTAAAAGGGGGTGGCGTCTTTGATCACCCAAAGATATCCCTTAGCCCGGTCAGTCCTAATCCAATTTGAGTGGATTAGGGAATTCTCGTCTAGAAGTGTCCCCCCGGGTAAAGCCTCGTACGCCCCATCACTATTAACGTCGGGGTCAAAGTGCTTAGCCAGAAAAGTTACCAAACACCCTATGACCACCGTCTGTTTACGCGCTACGGTGGTCTTTCCCAACTTCCTCCACCTCCTAAAAATTTCATGCATTAGGGGGAAGGTGAAGTTTTCCCTCGACCCTTGCACATTCATGTGCGACTCTAGGAGGGTGAGGTCAAGCTGAGTTAGGTTGTTTGCCTCTTGCCGACAGAGGAAGGTGCCCGACACTAACCTGTGCCAAAAACGGGGCACGGGGTGGTGAATAAGGAGAGCCAAATTCCGTCGGAAATCGGTCAAGACAGTCCCGGTCAAAGCCTCCCAAAGCGGGCCCAAATTATATCCATTTGGCTCCTCGAACTCCCTTCTAGAAAGGAATCCTAACCCCAATATAACAGCAAATTCGTCCATGGGGACGACATGCGAAGTGTTGGCAAGATGGAAACTAAAACAAGGTCTATTTTCAGCATTTACGCAACTATTTAAACTACTCAAAAACTCAAGCGTGAGACTCCGGTAGGAGAGCTCGTGCATATAAAATAAAGTAGTCATACCCGTAGCCGCGAAAAAAGACTGCATCTGCTCCGTCAAGCCTAAACCACGTATGACGTCGTGGCATAGAAAGATGGTAGGCTCCATTTCCAACCCTTGAATCCCTGCAAAGGCTTGTCTATGAGCGTCCGTCTCAAAGACGACTTCCGGAAAATTCGGAAGTTGCTCGACCTCCAAGTCTTCATCCGGGTTTGGGTTGTTGAAACCGTTTCTCCTCCTTCTCTTCGTAGTCCTTGATGCTGCTGCTTTGCCTCTCCCTTGTCCCACCATTATTGTTCTAACACAAGCTTTTCAAAAAGAAAAAATGCTAAAAAAAAGTTCCTAAAAACGATTATAAACACTTGCAAAACCTTCAATTAACCCCAAAACTACTTTCTATTGAAGTACAAAGCTTGAAAACTAACCCAAAAAAAGGATCCCCAAATTCGGATTTTTGAAACCCTATTTGATTTTTTTTTAGTTTTTTGGTGTTTATAAGGTGAAAGAATGGCTCTTTTTGTGTTAGTAATTGAAGAAAAAGAGTTTTTGTAGCAATTTGGGGAAGATTTAAGGAGATTTGATGAAGTTTTGAGGGAGGTTTGGGTTTTTTAGTGAGATAAGGGTTTTAGGATTTGTGTTTGTGTGGTGAAGGAAGAGGATGAAGGGAAAGAATAAGAAGGAAGAAAAGAAATAAGAGAGCACACGGTTTTAGGAGTTTCACAACCGTGAAATGAAAGTCACGGGCGTGACCACCGTGAAACTCGTTTCACGACCGTGAAATAATTGGCAGAACAAGGCTAAGGAAAGTGTGCTTTTACACGATTCGATTGGGTTGATAAATACTGTCTTACATTGTTTCATTTCCGGTTTCTATAGCCTTGTAATTTCAGTTTTATTGTAATATTTGTGTACTAAATATATAACATTCTTATAGTAGTTTATGTTAATTTGTTAATCCCTTGATTTGGGAGATTCAATATTATTCATATATATAGAGTCTTGCATACAATGAATCTATTCTAATACAAATTACTAGACTACAATTAACTATGCTAATTCAATTTACAATGCTAATTATTTAATTAACTATGCTACTCATTTTAAAATACTAATTGTACAACTTAAAAAGTATGGGCAATGACAATCTTGACGAAGAGCATGATTGTCTAACACTTCCGCGCAGTTGCAGCGGTAGAAGAACGAACGCTTAAACTGGCACGAAAACGAGTGAAGAGATGGCGAGGGAGACCCTTGGTGAAGATATCAACGTATTGGCATTCAGATGGCACATGAAGGACACATACTTCACCAATTTTGAAAATTTCACGAACAAAATGAATGTCGAGCTCGACATGTTTAGTGCGTTGATGTTGGACCGAGTTGCCGGACAATCAAACGGCGGAAATGATGTCACAAAAAACAAGTAAGGAACGCTGCAAAGGGACGTGTAGCTCAAGTAATAAGTGGCGAACCCAACTTATTTCTGCGATTGCGTTAGCTACACCTTGGTATTTGGCCTCGGCATTGGATCGAGAAATTTTCGCTTGACGTTTAGACGACCAGGATACTAGGTTATCACCCAAGAATACGCAGTACCCGGAAGTAGACCGACGAGAGTTAGGGCAGCCGGCCCAATCGGCATCAGAGTAAGCAGTGAGAGAAAATGACCGTGATGGTCGACTTGAGCGACCGTAATCAATAGAACCCTGAATATATCGTATTATACGTTTGAAGAATTGAAAGTGTGAGGCATAAGCAATAGAAACCTGAATATATCGTAATCAATAGAACCCTGGTGTACGACATAAGCAACATCGGGACACGTATTCGTCAAGTATTGAAGGGCAGCAACGAGGCTTTGATATAAGGCAGGGTCGTCAACTCGTGGGCCGGCGTCGGCACTAACTTTAAATCTAGGCTCAACCGGTGTAGGACATGGTTTGCAAGAGCCCATTTTGGCTCGGTTAATAATTTCACTATCATATTGTCGTTGGGATAAAAATAAATCGTGGCTGTTGTGACTTACTGAAATACCCAAGAAATGATCGAGAGTACAGAGATCCGTCATACCAAATTCTTGTGAGAGGCGAGAAATAATGGACCGTAGGAAAATGGTACTTAAGGCCATGATAATAATGTCGTTGGAATAGAGAAGCAAATAGGTCGTGGCATTATGAGTGAGAAAAATAAATAGAGGCGAATCGCACTTGCTACGACTGAAACCTTGTGATAAAATGAATGAGGAAAACAGTTGATACCAAGCGCGGGGCGCTTGCTTAAGACCATAGAGGAACTTACGGAGTTTGCACACATAGTGTGGGGTGGCGGGATCAACAAATCCCGGTGGTTGATGCATATAGACAGTTTCGTCCAAGTTACCATGTAAGAACTTATTTTTAACATCCAATTGGTGCATTGGCCAGGACAACTTGGAGACGGCTAGACTGAGGATGGTGCGAATGGGGTTTTCACACATGGTGTGGGGTGGCGGGACCTGTTGTGTCTTACCAGTAACGACAAGACGAGCTTTGTAGCGCTGAAGGGAGCCATCTGCATGAATTTTGTGACGCAAAAGCCACATACAATGGATAATCGAGGCATCATTCAGACAAGGGACCAAGTCCCATGTATGATTGTCCCTTAATGCAAAAAATTCATCCTGCAGAGCACGATTCCAGTTTTGGTCTTTTAGGGCAAGGTGAGGGGACTTGGGTATAGGAGAAATATTGGAGGTGGCGGTGAAGGCGGAGTCGGGGTCTTTAGGTTTGAATATGCCATTCTTGTCACGGGTGGTGATGTGGTTAGTGGGAAGGAGTGGAAGTGGATGTGGTGGTGGAGGAGTGGTGGCGGAAGTAGTGGGAGAGGAGTGAGGAGATTGGGGGGGAACCGGATGTACTGAAAACTAGGGAAAAAGAGGTGGGTTCGACAGTATTGTTGGTAGGGTGTGAGGACTGGGTGGGGTCTAGTTGTGTGGTGGTCTATGTGGGGGAAATAGAGTCATAAAGAAGAGGGTTAATGGTGGTAGGGGACGTGTCAAGGAAAGAATAAGATGATGGAGTAGGTGTAGGCGTTTCTGTGAAGGGGGAAACCGATTCATCGAACGTGACATGGCGAGACACATAGATACGACCCGTGGAGATTTTGAGACAACGATATCCACGTTGGCTCGAAGGGTAGACAAGGAAGACACACTTGACTAATCAAGGAGCAAGTTTATGGGGACGTGTAAGGGAGTAGGTAACATGCGCATCTGAAGATACGGAGGTGAGTATAAGACGGTTTTTTGAGATAAAGCTCGGAAGTAGGACTTCGGAAATTGAGAGTAGATGTGGGAAGAATATTGTAAGTATGGGTGGAAACGTGAAGGGCATCGACCCAATAATGTGAGGGGGGACCAAGTCGTGGTGAAGAAGGATGAGCATTATTTTGTTAAGGCGGCGAATCATTCCCTCGAAATTTCCATTTTGGGGAGATGTTTGAGGACACGAGAAATGAAAGACAAGACCGTTACGTTTGGAAAAATTTTAAAATGAATTATTCTCGAATTCGCGGCCCATATCACACTGAAAAGATTTGATTGACCGATGACATTGAGTAACTACAAATTTACTAAATTGGCGAAAATTATCAAACACTTCGTATTTAAATGTAAGTGGATAAACCCAAACAAATTGTGTGAAGTTATCAATGAGGACCATATAATAATTGTAACCTTGTTTACTTGAGAGCGGAGAGCTCCATAAATCTCAATATACAATATCGAAGGGCAATAGTAGTGGAGTTGGACTCATGAAAAGGAAGTCTTTTATTTTTGCTAATTTGACAGTAAGATTAAATGCTAGAATGACAAACTTTATTACAAGGAATATGATGGTTTGATTGCAATAAATTTAAAATAGATGTTCCTGGACGCCCGAGATGTGAGTGCCAAATATCTGGGCGTGAGTGAGGAGAGCTTGAGGCGGAGATGGGGACGGGCTGGTGTGACTCGGTGTGGGGACAGTAGACACCGGATAGAGCTCGCTATTACTGTCAGACCGCAAAATCGTATTCCCAGTCGGAATATTCATCACAGAAAAGCAAAAAGGGTCAAACGCACCACTTACACTATTATCTTTAATAAAATGACGGACGAAGATGAGATTTTTGATAATATTTGGTGTTTAAAGGACGTTTCGATGGTAAAGGGTACGGTTATGCGTGTTTAGGTGCGAGAACTAGTAATCATACCTGGGTCGGCCGTTAGATGAGATGATACACCGGTATCCATGTACCACAGATCAACATCATTTTGCACAAATAAAGCCTGAAAAGATTGGCTTAAATTATTCGGTTGGGGAGCCTCAGAGGTCATGACGAAGGCCTGACCTTAGGAGCGAGAATGTTGTCCACGTTGGTAGGAGGAACATGGTGGGTGAGCAGGTTGTGGGGGCCACGGGAATGACCAACCAGGGTAGGTGGCATAGGGGCATGGTGATGAGGTCCACGGCGATGGCCAGGCAGTTGGTGGGGCCCATGGAGAGGGTCATTGTGGCGGGTTTTGAGGGGTTTGAGAAGGCTGTTTGGAGTAGTTATTATAGCGATTAAAATTGGTGTTACTGTGATTGTTGTGACAACGAGAATATCGATTGGAATTATTGTTTTTGTGGGAATGGCATGGGGGACCAGGGGGTGGCCTTATGCGTGGTGTCAACCTACGGCTCGGCTCCAGGGGCAGCAGCAGGAGCGGCGAGAGCGATGGCATCATATTTGTCGCGGCCATAAGTGCAATGGAGTTCTAGTTCGAGCATACTGCGAGCAGTCTTGAAATTTGAAGAATTTTGATTTATATATGAAGCTACTGTGTCATATTCATAGCGAAGGCCACGAACAAACTGAATGACAACACAATTTTCAGTGACGGGAGCGTCCACATCCTTGAGCATTCCGCCAATTTCACAGAGGCGTTGACAGTAAGCTTCCAACGAGGGCATTTTTTTGAGTTGAAGGTTACTAAATTCTTGCTCGTGTGCAGCGGCACGAGCTCCTTTGTTATTGTTAAAAATATTTCGACCCAAAACCATGCTTCTCGGGTAGTAGACTCGTCTTCGAGAACACGGGGAAGAAGGTCGTCAATAAGAGTACCGTATATCCATTGCAACACATGAGCGTCTACAGCATCCTAAGAGGCATAGGCTTCACTGGTCGTATCGGGGGCAGGTGTGCCGTCAATATGAGACACAACATCGTGCCCACGAGCATGAAGCTTGAAGAGGCGAACCCATGACGCATATGTTACTTTCGTGCCGTCGAGAACACAAACATTGTGTTGTATGTCGGAGACGGGCAACACGGGATGTAGGCCGGTTTTGGGTGATGAATTGCCATTTGTCATAATGAGATAATATAAATGCGTGAGGCAGGGGGTTGGTGTCGAAACACAAACCGAACACAGGCACGGAGGGAGTGATCGAAACAACTCCTAAACTCCTGATTTGGGAGATTCAATCTTATTTATATATATATATATATATAGCTATATATATATATATTATATATATATATATATATATATAGATATATATATATATATATAGAGAGGCAAGTTATAATGAGTCCACCTTCAAAATTGAGTCCATGAGTCCTAATCTTGGCCGTTGGATGAAGTGGATGGAGGGATAAGATTAGAACAAGAAGGAGGGCCAAGATTAAAAGAAAAATGGATGGACAAGATTAGAATAAAATGGAGGGACAAGATTAGAACAAAATGAGTGGGTTTATTGACTTCCACCTACATTACGAGTGTAACTTCAACCATTAATTTTGTAACTTCATGCTAAAATGTGATTTTGACTATATAAATTTGAATTTATGTAACTTTAAACAAGTTTATGTGATTTTAGACTTTTTATGAGTATAACTTCTGTCCTTACGAGTGTAATTTCAACCTTTTTTGGTGGAACTTTAAACCAAGATGTGATTTCGACTATATAAATTTGAATTTATGTAAATTGAAGATAAGTTTATGTGATTTTTGCCTTTTTATGAGGCTAACTTTAGTCATTAAGAGTGTAACTTCAACCATTATTTTTGGAACTTTAAACTAAAATGTGATTTCGACTTTATTAATTTGAATTTATATAATTTTAAAACAAATTTATGTGATAACTTCAATTCTAAATTGCGTAACTTTAAGTCAAAATATGATTTAATTTTAACATTTTTATAAGTGTAACTTTAATCTTTAGTGAAACTTTATTTATTAATTGTGTAACTTAAGTCAATTATAGTGTAACTTTATACTAAAGTGAGATTTAATATATTAATTTGAATTTTTTAAGACATGTTTAGGTAACTTTAGTCTTTTCTAGTGTAATTTCAGTCCATACTAATGTAACTTTAGTTATTAATAGCGTAACTTCAGTTCTTAATAGGGTAACTTTAGTCCATAACTGTGCAACTTTAGTCCTTAATTGTGCAACTTTAGTACATAATGATGTAACTTTAGTACATAATTGTGCAACTTTAGTACATAATTGTGCAACTTTAGTACATAAGGATGTAACTTTAGTACATAATTGTGCAACTTTAGTACATAACTGTGCAACTTTAGTACATAATGATGTAACTTTAGTACATAATTGTGCAACTTTAGTACATAACTGTGCAACTTTAGTACATAATGATGTAACTTTAGATCTGGAAAAATATATATAAAAAAATGAGATCTTACATAAAAATAAGTGAATCGGAAAAAAAAAGGGTAGATCTGGAAAAAAACATATAAAAAAAAAATGAGATCTAGAAAAAAAAACTTATATAAAAAAAAGGAGATCTTAAATAAAAATAAAAAACATGAAAAACAAAAAAGATGAAAAACAAAAAACAATATCTGAAATGGTGATGGTTGTTTTTCTAAACCCTTTGTTTTTTAAAATGATGTAACTTTAGTCCATAATTGTGTAACCTTAATACATAATTGTGTAATTTTAGTCCATAACTGTGTAATTTTAGATCTAAAAATAGTCAATAACCCACCAACAAAAAAAATGAGAACAAAAAAAATAAAAAACGAGATAAAAATATAATAGAAAATCATAAGAAATTCAAATAAATGAAAAACGAAAAAAAAAAAAGAAGTGAATCTGAAAATAAATAAATTAGATCTAGAAACAAAAAATACATAATGAAAAAACAAGATCTAAAATAAAACAAAAAAACATACAAAATCAGAAAAAAAAAAAAGAGAGAAGAGAGGAGGCGGACGGCCAACGCGCCACCACCCCTCCAGGGAGGAGGGAGCTAGGAGGGATGCGGGGGAGGAGGGAGGCGGCGCAGGGGGAGCGAGACGCGGCAGGGGAGGCGCGACAGGGGGTTGCCGGTGCGGGCCGGGGGTGAGGAAAGTGGAGAAGGTGGCGGTGTTGGTGGAGGAGCCGAGGTCGTCGGTGGAGGAGGTGGCGGTGGCGGTTGGGACCGGTGGGGGTGGGTTAGGGTTTTTTTTTCTTTGGTTTTTTTAAAGAGGGTGTTAGATAGAGAAAGAAGGTAAAAAGAGAATGAGAAATGTGAAAATGAAAGAAGATGAGTGAAGAAAGGGTATATATATTAGGGTTTGAAAGGATTGGATTGTGTGTGTCTCACAATCTTGACCCTCCATTTTGTTTTAATCCTAGTCATTCATCCTCTTGATCCAATGGCTTGGATTAGGACTCAAGGACTCAAAAGAGAAGGAGGAACTCATTTGAACTCACTTCTATATATATATATATATATATATATATATATATATATATATATATATATATATATATATATATAATATATATATATATATATATATATAGATTTAGGATCCGGTGCAAACGATCACTCGGTGCAAAAAGTGGAAACACACTACCGCAAATTATTCACGCAAGACATTACCCACTAGATTATAATATTATATACACATGACATATTAATTACTAACCCACTAATAAACTACACAGTACCCGAACCCCACATCTCACTCATCCTCAAATACCATCATCGTCATAATTCAGCCATCACCAGTTACGGACGACACCGTGTTCTCGCACAGACCGCCATCACCACTTATCGGTGACCCCGAGCCCACTGTCGTGACCCTTATTCCCAATCCCACCACCGCAACCCATCAAACGTCGCCCAAAATTTATAAAATCCCACTTGCCTTCTGCCGGAGGTCCGACGATATCCTCACCGGTAGCAGTAAGATTGCACTCGCACCATCATTGTTGTCAATCAAATTGACGATCCGCAGCACCGTCAAACTATTTTTCACCTTAAGCAATCTCCTCATCGTCATCATGGCTTTGTCCGTCATGATTATCAGATTCATCACTAGTGGAGCTAGAAAGTTAGTGTAAATGGTTTAAATATTGATGTACCTGAGATCAATTTTAATGTATCTAATGACTATTTTTGTGTATCTAGCCACTGTCTTAATGTACATTAAGATAGATACGCAAAACTAATTATTAGGTACATCAAAATTGGGTTGAGTTACATAAATAAGATAAACTAATTTTGATTGATTGCCGCCGCCGCCGATGTAGGATGGGGAATGTTCATCCGGTCGCCGGAAAAGCTAAACAGGACGGCGAAATTCATCTTGAATTAAGCCTGAATGTTGCGCAACAAAATGAAGCATTGCCGGTCAGCTCTTCGTTGTTGCCGGTGGTCGGAGGCCATCAAAGGTGTTCATGAAGATGGTTGGGAGTAGTGGTGTTTGGTGAGGGTACTTAAATGCGTTGATGATGTGGGTGAGTTAAATAAATGGGCTTTGTTTAGTGAAATTGAAAATGACAGTGCCGTGGATATTAAATGAATAACTAATGAGTGTTCGTTTCCACTTTTTGCACCGAGTGGTCGTTTCCACCGGATCTTGACTCTCTCTCTCTCTCTATATATATATATATATATATATATAATATAGTATATATATGAGAATAGATATATATATATATATATATATATATATATATATATATATATATATATATATATATATATAGAGCTTAGTTCAATTGAGTCCACCATTTTCTTAGAGTCCTTGAGTCCTCATCCTAGCCATTGGATGAGGGAGATGGATGGCTGAGATTTTGGAGATTAAAAAATACACTTATCACTAATTAATTACCTATGCACTAATTAATTAACTTTCTCTCTCTAGCTTTTAATTAATCACTTTTTAAACACTTTTAAGCACTTTTGAACACTTTTTAGCTGCTGAGATTTATGAGTGTAACTTTGATGCTTGCGAGTGTAACTCTAATGTTTTAGAGTGTAACTTTAAGTTTTTAAGGCGGTTTGTATACAAAATTTGAATTTAAAAAATTTTAACACCTTACGAGTGTAACTTTAATACTTTTCGAGTGTAACTCTAATATTTTCGAGCGTAACTTTAAATTTTAAAGACGGTTTTGATATAATAATTTGAATATATATACTTTTAACATTCTACGAGTGTAACTTTGCTGATTTTCGAGTGTAACTTTAATATTTTTTAGACGGTTTTGTATAAAAATTTGAATTTTTATAATTTTGACATTTTACGAGTGTAACTTGGATGATTTTTGAGTGTAACTTTAATATTTTTTTAAGACGGTTTATTACTTATAAATTTAAATTTATATAATTTTTACATTTTACGAGTGTAATTCTAACATTTTAGGAGTGTAACTTTAATTTTTTTTAAGACGGTTTTGTACATAAAAATTTGAATTTATATAATTTTAACATTTTACAAGTGTAACTTTGATGATTTACGAGTGTAACTCTAATATTTTACGAGTGTAACTTTAGTAATTTTAGGTCATTTTGAGTGGAATTTTTTGAATTTTAGTACATGTTGAATCTACGTAATTTACTACAAATATATGAGTGTTACTTTAGTCCTCTATGAATGTAACTGTAGTCCTCTATGAGTGTAACTGTAGTACTCAATGAGTGTAACTGTTGTCCTCTATGAAAGTAACTATAGTAAAAACTATGTAAAAAGCAAGGTAGATCTATAAAAAGGTAGATCTACAAAAAAAAAAATTGAAAAAAAGAGTAAAAACTAAAAAAAGAAACAGATCTGACATCAACAAGTGTAACGTTTAAGGTCATTTTGTGTTACTTTAATAAATAATGTGTGTTACTTTAATACAAGATATATGTGACTTTAATAAATAAAATGTGTAACTTTACTAGACGGTGAGTTTAATAAACATCAACAAGTGTAACTTTTAAGGTCATTTTATGTTACTTTAATAGTGTTACTTTAATAAATACTGTGTGTTACTTTAATAAATAAAATGTGTAACTTTAATAAATAAAATGTGTAACTTTAATAGACGATATATGTGACTTTAATAAATAAAATGTGCAACTTTAATAAACGATATATGTGACTTTAATAAATAAAATGTGTAACTTTAATAGAGAATTTGTGTTACTTTAATAGAAATCATTATTACTTGACACTTTTTTTTCAGATCTAGAATGTGTTACTTTAATAGAGAATGTGTGTTACTTTAATAAATAATGTGTGTTATTTTAATAGAAAATACATGTGACTTTAATAAATAATGTGTGTTATTTTAATAGAAAATACATGTGACTTTAATAAATAATGTGTGTTATTTTAATAGAAGATATATGTGACTTTAATACAGAATATGTGTTACTTTTATAGATTTGACACATTTTTTCAAATCTGAAAAAAAAAAAAAAAAAAAAACAAACAAAACAAAACAGAAAAAAAAAGTAACACAATAAACCACATTGGCAGCACCACCAAACTCCACCCACGACCCCACCACCCTTGACAGCCCCTCCACCACCGCCACTTCCCAAGACCCAACCAGATCTGACAACCCTAACCATCAACACCCGCTCACACCACCAACCCAGCCCCTCACGACCGCCCCCTCAGCCCACCACCAGCAGCCTGACCCTTCTTCAACCGTCACCAACCCAAATCTGTAAAAACCCCACTAACAACCCGCCAACAACCACCAAACAACCCGACAACAACCACCCAATACAAACCCAACCCAGATCTATAAAAAAGAAGAAAAAAAAAAGGAGAAGAAAGAAAAAGAGACGCCGACAGAAGGAGGAGGGAGGCGGTGAACGGAGGAGGGAGGCGGCGAACGGAGGAGAGGAGGCCACGGTGGTGTAAGACCAGATCTGGAAAAAAATACAAGAAAAAAAAAAAGAAAGGGAGAGGAGGCCGTGGTGGTGGAGGAAGGTTGGTGGAAGGGAGGCCGTGGTGGTGGAAGGAGGTTGGTGGAAGGGAGGCGAACGGTGGTGGAGGCCGGTTGGTGGAGGGAATACCGGAGTAATTTTTGTGGGGTGGTAGGTGGGTGTTGGTGTTGGTGGGTGGAATGGAGGATGAGTGATTTATTTGGGATTTTGAATTTATTAGGTTTTTAGAGAGATGAGAGGATGAAAATTATGTGAGATGAGAGAGAAGTAATTGTGAGGTTAAGTTTATATATTGAATTAGTGTGGATTAGTGATTAGTTAGTGAAAAGTAGAGAGAAGGTGATATTAATTACTCTTTTGGAGTATCAATCTCAACCATCCATCTCGCCTTATCCAATGGCTCTAAAGAGGACTTAAGGACTCTAAGGAACATGGTGGACTCAATTGATCTTTGCTCTATATATATATATATATATATATATATATATATATATATAGAATTGGGATCCGGTGAGAACCACTAAGATAATGAGAACCGTGAGAACTCCGCCTTACAAAATTTATTATTAAAAAATAAGGACATATTTGGGTTCGGCATCGAATTTTATGGGTTGATAACATACATCTTGATCGAAAAAATATAAGTTACTGACGGAAATTGAGGTGAAATACGATTTATTAATTTTCATGCACCTAGTAGTCTGTTTCATGCATCTAACAATTTTCATGCACCTGGTGCTCATTTTAATGCATCTAGAGCCCGTAATTTTCATGCACCTAGTAACTGTTTTCATGCATGTAGCAAATTTCGTGCACCTACTGCTCGTTTTCACGCATTTAGAGTAATTTTAGTGTACAAATTAAATTTATGTACATTAAGTACATATTTTTTAATATAATCAATAAATTTTGTACAGTTACTGCAAATATTTTGCTTCAATAAACTAAACTAATGGTAAATGATCCAACAAAACTTTCGAAACAAGATTTGGTGGAGATTTAGTGAGGGTTCTCACGGTTCTCATTATGTTAGTGGTTCTCACCGGATCCTGACCCTATATATATATATATATATATATATATATATATATATATATATATATATATATATATATATATATATGCAAGTTATAATGAGTCCACCTTCAAAATTGAGTCCATGAGTCCTCATCTTGGTCATTGGATGAAGAGGATGGAGGGACAAGATTAAAACAAGATGGAGGGTCAATATTAAAAGAAAAATGGATGGACAAGATTATAATAAAATGAAGGGACAAGATTAAAACAAAATGAGTGGGTTTTATTGACTTTCACTTACATTACGAGTGTAACTCTAACCATTATTTTTGTAACTTCAAGCTAAAATGTGATTTTGACTATATAAATTTGAATTTATGTAACTTTAAAACAAGTTTATGTGATTTTATACTTTTTGGGAGTATAACTTTAGTCATTAAGAGTGTAATTTCAACCTTTTATATTGTAACTTTAAACAAAAATGTGATTTCGACTATAAAAAATTTAATTTGTGTAACTTTAAGACAAGTTTATGTGATTTTTACATTTTTATGAGGATAACTTCAGTACAAAACTTATTGATTATATTAAAAAATATGTACTTAATGTACATAAATTCAATTTGTACACTAAAATTACTCTAAATGCGTGAAAACGAGCACTAAGTGCACGAAAATTGCTATATGCATGAAAACAGTTACTAGGTGCATAAAAATAACGGGCTCTAGATGCATTAAAATGAGCACCAGGTGCATTAAAATTGTTAGATTCATGAAACTGACTACTAGGTGCATGAAAACTAATAAATCGTATTTCACCTCAATTTCCGTCAATAACTTATATTTTTTCGACCAAGATGTATGTTACCTAGCCATAAAATTCTACGCCGAACCCAAAAATGTTCTTATTTTTTAAAAATAAATTTCGTAAAGCGGAGTTCTCACGGTTCTCATTATCTTAGTGGTTCTCACCGGATCTCAATTCTATATATATATATATATATATATATATATATATATATATATATATATATATAGAGGCAAGATCCGGTGAGTCCACTCATATATTTGAGTCCGTGAGTCCTACTAGTAGCCGTCCAATCTAGAAAAAATAGAGCGCTGAAATTGAGCCACGTAGGCGCAAAATTGGACCAAACAAAACTCTTTCAGCCTCCCACAATTTCATCTTTATTTCTCTCTCCAAAAATCAAACCCAAAATAACCCTAGAAATAACAAAACTTACTGAACCTCACGCACTAAACCTCACAGATCTAACAAATTCCCACTAAAATCAAATAATTTCAAATGGATTTCAACTGCACTTCAACTTTCATCATTAATTTGTTCAATAAATTGAATAATTTCACTAGATTTGTCTCTAAAATTCCTACAGGTACAATCGTTTCTCAATTTTCAAATTCCTGCGATTTTAGTATAACTTTTGTGGTATTAAATTTGATTATGCATGTTGATTTTGTTCGAAATTTGTATATTATTGCTTTAAATTTCTAAATGTATTAGTTATACATGATTTTAAATGTTAGTTGGTGATTAAATCGACATATTGAAATAATTAGTATCATTGATTGTAGTTGTCGCTGTTTATTAAATGTTTTATTTGTTTAATATTGAAAATTATGGTTTCATACTGTTTAATTTTGAAAAGTAGGATTTCTGAACTAGTGTTTACTAACTGAGTAATGTAGTAGATCTACTTGTAGTTATTAAGCACATTCAATAATCTTTTTTTTACTGTGATAGTCTTTTTACCATGATATTGTTTCTTAATCACAAAATTGGAAGAGTGGTATTCTGCGTGACTGTGATATTCTTTGTTAATGGGGGTGATATTGTGCTATATTATTTGTTAATAGTTGTAATATTGGTGATATTCTTTGTTAATTCGATCACTACAACTAAATAATATTATTAGATTTCTCTCAAATCTCACACAACTACATACATTAATCTTTCACTATTAATGTTTTTCAAATTAGGCTCTTGTACCAGGGAACTACTGAAATTGTTCTCTCGATGGGGATCTCTGGCTGCTGTCAAGAAGTATAACAATATCGAACTTGATGCGATGCCTATGAAATTGAGATTGTTGGCACCAAGTTAGGAATGAATAAGTAATTTCAGCAGTATTATGTTTTTTATTTATAGAGTAACTGATTATGGACAAGACAATTATGATGATGATGATGGAGAAGAGGTCAAGACACAATAAAGACGATACAAAAGTAGTTGCAAGTGCTAGAGGTAGGGGTAGGGGTAGGGGTAGGGGTAGGGGTAGGGGTAGGAGCAGGGGTAGAGGTAGAGGTAGAGGTAGGGGTAGTTGATGCTAAACTGTGTAATATTATTAATGACACAACGTGATATTGTTAATCCAATTGTGTGATAATGTTAAGAACACCATGTGATATTGTCTGCTATAACACGTGATATTGTTTTCAATATATTGTGATACTTATAAAGAAATATACATTGTTTATTTTAATTATAAAATATAATAAAGAAAATGGCAAATCATGATACAACTATGATATTGTTATTGATTTCCTCTAAAAAAAATTTCTAACAAAATGTATTCTTATCAAAATTATAAAAGAAACATGGTTTCTAACTTCAGGATGTGATATTGTTGTTGGTAAAGTGTGATATTCTTTTCAACACTATGTGATATTTTTATATACTGGTTGTGATATTGTTTCATAACATCACAAAGGAAGAGACATTTAAAGTATTTGTAAAATTAACAGTGATATTGTTTTGTATAAGGTGTGATATTGTTTATCATAACGTCTGATATTATTTATAACAATGTGTGATATTATTTCTCAGTATAAAAAAACTAAAATACAATTAGCCAATCCGACTGAGGTATTTTTATATTGATAAGCAAAAAAAAAGAATACAAAAATGAGACAACTTAAGATAAATCTAAGAAGACAGAGTGTTTCTTTAAAAGAGAAATGACTAAAAAAGATGATTTGCTAATTTGATGTAGTGTTGACTTCTTGAGCATGTAAACAAACACTTAAGAACCCTCTGCAAGCGAAGAGATCTGCAAAAAGGGAAAAAAAACATATGAGTAAACCTCTTTATGATACCAGTATGAAAAAGTTTGTGATACTATTGAGAACAATATGTGATACTATTAAGAGTAACATGTCATACGAATTCAAATTAATTATTTACACAATCGTGTATTACATTATATTCCAATTTATGATACTATTATGAAATAGTTCGTGATACTATTATAAATAAATGTGATACTATTAAGGATATTGTGCGTTACTAATTTAGAAAAATTAGGTCAACAATAAAAGGTGTTTAGAAAACTGAGTAACACACAAAAAAAGAAAAAAGAGCAAAAACATGCTAAATATGTTATGCTGCTAACAATAAAGTGTGATGCTATTTTACAATAATTAGGTTAACAACAATAGATATTGTTAAGCTTAACAAAGCAAAGAAAAACAAACATAGAAGAATACATTACAACAAATGATTAAAAATAGAGAAATAAGTAAAACAAAAATAACAATAATAGGATGATGAAAAAAAAAAACAAAGAAAAATAAAGAGACAAGATGATTTGGAGACAAAACTTCAAAAGATATCATCAATCATAATACGAAATAACACCGATTAACGAAATCAATTGAAAAAAACAATAAAAACGACATAAACACAAAAAATTAAAATTGTGATGAGAAATAATACCTGACATTACAAATAATGATTATAAAGAAATTCGGTCATAATATGAAATTGAAGAAGAATTGATTAAAGAAGAAAGTGATTAAAGAAGAATGAGGTACAATAGAATTAATTACGCAGAGAACTTTGAAGAAAAAAGAGAATTAGGTCAAAATTTTAGAGAGAGAAACTGAATGTATTAGAATGACCAAATGTCTATCAAATAAGTGTTATATAGTAAGACACGAAATGACAAAAATATCCTTACATGTAATCTCAGCCATTAGATCTCCTTTGATCTAATGGTTGACATTAGGACTCATGAACTCAAATATTTAGGGTGGACTCATGTGATCTTAATTATATATATATATATATATATATATATATATATATATATATATATATATATATATATATATATATAGAGGCAAGATCCGGTGAGTCCACCCATATATTTGAGTCCGTGAGTCCTAATAACAACCATCCAATCTGAACAAACTGAAAGGCTAGGATGATGGCACGTAAGAGGCAAAAAAATAACAAACAAAAACCAAAAACACAAACCTTCTTTCCCAGAATTCTATCTCACTTTCTCTCTCCAAAATTAAAACTAAGAAGCTGAATACTTTGAAATAAAATCAATCTCACAAAATCTACTAAAAAACTTGCAAAAATCTAATTTTTCTACTTTATTTCAACTAAATCTAATAATCTCAGTTGATTTCTCTTCTAAATCTTTGAGGTAGATTCTATTCTTTTTGCTATTATTATTAATATATGCGATTTTAGATGAAACTTCTGTCTCATTAAATCGATTATGGATGTTATTTTTATGAGAAATTACTGTATATATTGTGAAATAAAAGAGTAAGATTCGATCTGAAAGAGAGAAGTAAATGACGATTTATTTGTGTTACATTTATGTTCTTGCTTTAAAATTCTAGATTTCTTAATTATCCATGATTTGATACGTTTTTGGTGATTATTTCGACATATTAAACTAATTACTAGCATCAATTGAATTTTTAGTTGTTGTTTCGTTAATTGTTTTAGTTTGATGACGAAAATTAGGGTTTGATATTGTTTATTTGTGAAAATTGGTGTTTGATATAATGAAATTGAATTTCTTTGACATTGCAGTTGAGAAATTGATACAAATGTCGGCTATGATAATGAAAGCTCATAGAAATAGACAATATTTAAAAATACCATATAATATTTAAATGATTATGATGCTGTTACTTTTATAATGTGTTATTTGATATGAAGAGTAGTACCATGAGATGAAGATTAGTAGTACAAATTTGGCAGATTAGGTAGATTAAACCAAATAAAGGTGTGCCATATTTTTTCCATGATATTGATTCTTAAAACCACAAAATTGGAAGTATGTTATACCTTTTAGAATGATATTTTACTTGGTAAAGTGGTAAGATCTTTGATAATGGTGGTTATATTGTGCAGGTCAAACAAAAATTTTCAAATTAAGTAATAGAGCAGTTTCAGTGAACTGGAAAAAATGAAAGTAGGTCAATTTTAGAGTACACGAAGGACTACTTTTCCTATGTCAGTACTTCAATTTGTATATGTAAGAGTAACCACCTGACTAAATTGGAAAGATTTTGTTCTTGATTTTTTTGCTTTTGTAAGATGTAATGTATAATTGCGATGTTTATAGGTGTATTCACCCGAACCCTTGGATGTGGGCAACTCATTTATTCGAGAATGTTATAAATTTTACGGCAAACAAGAGAGAATAATTGGACTACCGTGAACGAAAATAGGGAAAATAGAGGAAAAGAAAGAAGAGATCCGACAACGATGATGATGACGATGACGATGATGATGATGGACAAGAGCAATGGGTGGCATAAACTAGCTTTGATGCTTATATTTTGTGATGACGATGACGATGACGATGACGATGATGGACAAGGACTCAAATGACAACTAAGAATATGTTGATAGAAAACTTTAATTGAAAATGAATTGATGTAATCTTGGTAGGATAAGTAGTCTACTGTAGGTGGCATAAACTAGCTTTGCTGCTTATATTTTGTGATATTGTTTAAGAGCAATAATGATATTGTGTCTTGTATGTTGTGATATTATCTCTCGAACATCTTATATGAACAGAATCTTTATAACCGTGATATTGTTATTGTTAAAGTATAATATTGTTGTAACTGAAATGTGATATTCTTTGTTAAGGGTTATAGTATTTCATTATTAACAGGCTAAAAAAGTCAGCCAATATTATTGTGACATTGTAACTGGCAAATGGTGATATTGTTATTGACACAATGTGATATTGTTAATCCAATTGTGTGATATTGTTTATTAATGATAGTGATATTGTTTTTTAATATCACAAAACTAGATGAGTGAAAACAGTATTTATAACTGTGATATTGTTTAGGGTGAAGTGTGATATTCTTTAGTAATGGTTGTGATACTTTATTATACAGGGTGATATTGTTAATCACAACGTGTGATATTTTTAAGGAAATCATGTGATATTGTTTCTCATAATGTGTAAAATAGTTTCTCATAAAGTGTGAAACTTATAAAGATATATTGGTTATTTAAAAGTGTGATAAACAAAATACAAATGAAATCTTGATAATACTATGATATTGCAACTGCGGTACTCTGATAGTGTTTCTAACAAGGCGTAAAACTTTTATCGAATTATAAGAGTAACATAGTCCTAACCAAAAATGTACAAAGAATACAAAAGTGTAACCGCTTTTGAGCGCTATTAAGAACATAGAATTTGTCTTTATAAGAAAAATAACTAAGAAAAAATGTTATGCTCAGTTGATGATATAGTATAGACTTCTTCAGCATTCACATAAACTCTCAACCAACCTAAGCAAGCGAATAAATTTGCAAAAAAAATAGAAAAAAAGAACAAAACATCATCTTAGTATCATTTTTATGATAAAAGGACATAAAAATATAAAAATAACTAATGTTGACTAAAATTAGGTAAACAATCATGTGATACTATTAAGAACACGAGATGATAAACAAAACAATGAATTAGGTAAATAATTATGTGATAATATTAAGAATAATGTGTGATACTAATTTACATTAATTAATTAGTTAGTTAAACGATCATGTATTAAAGTTTATTTCAGTCTGTGCTACTATTGAAATTGACATCTGATATTAATTTACATTATTTAGGTTGTGATACTGTCAAGGATAACATGTGATACTAATTTAAATTAATTAGGTAAACTTTCATGTATTGCTGTAAATTTCAGATTGTGATACTGTTGAGAACGACATGTGATACTAATTGAGATTAATTAGGTCAACATAAAAAGTATTAAGAGAAGGGAAAAAATCGAAGAAAATTCATACGTGAATGAAAACTTGATAAAAAATACATCAATTAAAACAACATAAAAATATTGATGCAAAAATAGAAATAAAACAAAAGTTATAATAGTGATGACCAAATCAAACAAAAATAGATGATAACAATAACTCAATTAAAATGACAAAACATGATAACAATGCATCAATAAAACGAAATAAAAATAATGATAAAAACATACAAAATGCATAAAATTCAAACTGAATATTTATTATAACAAGGACAATGAATAATACCTGACATCATAAATGCTAGAAGTGATGAAGAAAATCAAATTGTATAGCTTGATTGAGAACACAAATAATGGAAGGAGAAGATTTGGTCATGAGCTTCAAAGAAGATCTGGGAAAAAGAAGATGAGTGCGCAAGAGAGAGAGAGAGTGGAGAGAGAAAGTGAATGGATTAGAATGACTGAATGTTAAGGTTTTGAAGGTATTTATAATAACTTGTTAAATGACTGAAATACCCTTACTAATTCGCGCAGATCTCAGCCTTTGATCTCTTTGATCTTAACAGTTGATATTAGGACTCATGGACTCAAATATATGTGGTGGACTCACATGATCCTAATTCTATATATATATATATATATATATAGATTTAGGATCCGGTGGAAACGATCACTCGGTGCAAAAAGTGGAAACACACTACCGCAAATTATTCACGCAAGACATTACACACTAGATTATAATATTATATACACATGACATATTAATTACTAACCCACTAATAAACAACAGAATACCCGAACCCCACATCTCACTCATCCCCATATACCACCAGCGCCATAATTCGGCCATCACCAGTTACCGGCGACACCGAGTTCTCGCACAGACCACCATCACCACTTAACGGCGACACCGAGCCCACTGTCGTCACCCTTATTCCCCATCCCACCACCGCAACCCATCAAACGTCGCCCAAACTTTATGAAATCCCACTTGCCCTCCGCCGGAGGTCCGACGATATCCTCACCGGAAGCAGTAAGATTGCATTGGCACCATCATTGTCGTCAATCAATTGACGATCCGCAACACCCTCAAACTATTTCGCACCTTCAGCAATCTCCTCATCATCGTCTTGGCTTTGTCCGTCATGAATATCATATTCATCACTAGTGGAGCTAGAAAATTAGTGTAAATGGTTTAAATATTAATGTACCTGAGATCAATTTTAATGTATCTAATGACTATTTTTGTGTATCTAGCCACTGTCTTAATGTACATTAAGATAGATACGCAAAACTAATAATTAGGTACATCAAAATTGGGTTAAGGTACATAAAAAAGATGAACTAATTTAGATTGCTTGCCGCCGCCGCCGACGATGTAGGATGGGGAATGTTCATCTGGTCGCCGTAAAAGCTAAATGGGACGGCGAAAAGCATCTTGATATACGCCTAAGTGAGGCGCTGGAGAATGGAGCAATTGCCAAATTCGTGTTGCGCGGCAAAATGAAGCGTCGTCGGTAAGCTTTTCGTCCTCGCCGGTGGTCGGAGGCCGTCGAAGGTGGTCATGAAGATGGTTGGGACTAGTGATGTTTGGTGAGGGAATTTAAGTGCGTTGATAATGTGGGTGAGTTAAAAAAAATGGGCTTTGTTTAGTGAATTTGCAAATGACAGTGTCGTGGATATTAAAGGAATAACTAATGAGTGTTCATTTCCACTTTTTGCACCGAGTGGTCGTTTCCACCGGATCTTGACTCTATATATATATATATATATATATATATATATATATATATATATATATATATATATATATCGATTCTTGGTTACAATGAATCTATTCTAATACAAATTACTAGACTACAATTAACTGTGCTACTTATGTTTACAATGCTAATTATTCATTTAGCTATGCTACTCAATTTACAATACTAATTGTACAACTTACAAAGTATGGGTAATGACAATCTTCACTAAGAGCATGATTGTCTAACAGTTTTGTTCTTTGATAATGAAGGAATTGATATGTAAGTCGACGTTAAAATCCAGAATTAGAGCATTGTTCATTGCAAGTTAATGATTGTTACGGTTCGCAAGGAGACAATATGTATGTGCAATTTGAGTTTACGGGTGATGTACTTGGTTTGAGACTTTAATGTTCAAGTGGAACATGCATAATTGTGGAATCATTCGTTTATATTGGTTGATGAAACCCAAATTGTGGAACATCACGGTAAAATTTTGATAATTGGGAAAATGATGTTATGGACCACCTATTGAATGTGGACATATAGAAGCAACCAGATAAGTGTCAGTTATAGTTTTATATGTGATTATTTAATCCATTCTATATGCGAGTGCGGGTTACCCATGCTCCGCACCCACCCTGCCCCATTAACATCCCTATATATGATATTATGATGTTAATGTGTCTGTTTGTTGTGTGGTGTTGAAGCCTGAAGGTATGTTTATGATTAGCAATGTTGTTACGGTTGATTAATGAAAAATGGTTTGAAATGATTTCTCACCATTGTTTAATTATTGTCACCTTCATAGTTCATGTATGGTGTGGGTTAAAGTAATTTCTTATGCATGTATAAATGGTAAAGGAAGTGAAAATATTTACCATTTTTGCGACTTGCGGTTTTGCATAATTAAGATCTTGTTGGTTCATTTATATGGATGCACCTTTAGTCAATTTACATATTCTACATCATAGTTATTTGGCATGTATTAATATTTATGATGTCAGTTATAAAGTATGATGAGAGGTGTCTTAAAATGATTTTAGTTATTCTTTTTTAATTGTTATATTTTAATGGAGTATTATTTTGATTTAGATATTTGGTAATAAAGGAGTACAATCAAACAATTACTTATAAATTGTTGTTTGTAGGTTTTCATTATTGTGACAAGGATGACGATACAATGAAGTTGTTGATATTGTCGAGTTTGAATAAATGGTCATGATGTATGCAATATCATTTTTTGCGTCATTGATATGTTTGTTTGATCATGTGGACCTGTGATTTATTTGAGCCAAAAACGGAAGAAGGATTTTATATAATATGCTTGTACATCTTTGATGTTAGTCTATAATATGACTATGTACTCACTTTAAACATGTTTGTATTGTCTTGTATGAATAATTTATACCTTTGGTTATTAAATAATTATTTTAGACATTGAACATATTTAATAAGTAGTTAAATCTTAATATGGTGCAATATTAAGCGGTTGTCTTTTTATGCATATTTATTATATGACATGATTAAGAGGTAATCTCTTTGTTTGTTTTGCAATTAATATAATGTTACAATAGTTAAGTAATATCGATAATATGAATTTTGTGTGTACTATAATTGTGACAACCCTCGAAAAACGCGGAAATTTAAAACAAATAAGCATGCATAAATTGCGGAAAGTACGGGGTTTTAAAAACCCTTTTACATGCCAACGATACAAGGAAAGTCAAGTGAAACAAAATCAAACTACAAATACAATAACGGAGACACAGTCTCTCAAAACGTAGTCAAGTCTAAAGTAAATGTCTAGTAAACTAGCAACGAACGTCAAGGTGAATCGGTTAAGCCCAACGCCTGCTAGCTCACTCATGAACCCCAAAACATCATCTGCAAACAACCTGTTAATCCATAAACATGAATGCCACAGTCTCTCCGGGTTTTCCCAGCCATATCACATCAAAACGTATATAAGCAATTACATAATCATATAACATCATACATACAATCATATCATATAAAGTATAAGTAGGCATTTCATAATATAATGAACTAAACATGTGAAACATTTGTTATACCATCATCATACAATATTAACTCGGGCAGACTCCCCTTGGCAACCGCATACGCACTAAGGGCTTACTTCTCACCATTAGCAACATGTGCATTAGAAGTTTAAAGATTCATCATACTATTCGTTCAAGGTATCAAATCAACCATATGTACAATCCAATACGTAATTAAACATAAGCAAACAAACTCTCACGGTAAATGACACGCACTAGCATCTGCACTATGCACGACAAGACATAAATGTGCACGGGATACCGTATGTGATAAGGCGTTTCGCACACAAATGACTCTAATCCTCTCGGTAGGATGACGATAATAATACGGTATTAGTCTAAATCTGGCCAGACTCTCGGGATATGGGCATTTTCCGATTGGAAAAGTGGTAAGGCGTTCCACATCCAAGACTCGAGACAAGGTGTTTCTCAAGTACCCCAAATCCGGCAAGGGTAGCTAACGGAAGAGGTGGATAGAGCACAAATATCGAACTCCAGCTTATAAGCATGGAGGGGAAGTCTAATAAGTCAAGCAAGTACGCTACATGCAATGACACCACCTCGCAAGGATACAACATTTGACGGCCGGGTCGACCAACGCATTGCGTTTTCCTCCCAAAAACGTCTTCATATCCCCACTAAACAAATGCATAAAAGCATCAAGGTTGTCTCCCTATCATTCTGACATCAAGTCTAACGAGTATGGAGGTGGAACCGGGAATTGAGAGTTCAAAACATCCAACAAGTAAGACTTAATCCCTTACTCAAGGCATAAGTGACTTAAAGGGGGTAAACATGCAAAACTCGTCACTAAACATGTGATAAAATCATGTGATATATCATATAGTCTGAACATGAATATTTAATGTCATTACGTAATTTTATAAGATAAACAAACCATACAAACCATTAAATGTGAGAAACTAAGAAAGAAAATAGAAAGAGAAATACAAGGGGTCCCAGCCGGTCAGGGGGATCAGCTGGCGGGTACCCGACTGGGCACCCCAACAATAACGAACAAAAACAACAACAATGAGCAGGGACTCCCAGCCGGTGGGTGTGACCGGCGGCCGGCTACCCGGATAAGGGTCATAGGCAAACCGAGAAAATGAAGGAAATGGAGGAGAAGGAGGCTCCCAGCCGGCTGGGCGGCGGCCGGCTTCCCGCCTGGGCCATACACAACAACAAACAACAACATTAATATACAGGGTGTTCCCAGCCGGTCTGGGAGGCGGCGGCCGGCTGGCCGGCTGGGACACGCATCATTCAAAATACATAAAAACTTAACCAATTTCAATACGGGGGACTCCCAGCCGGTTGAGGGGAGGAGGCCGGTGGGTCGGTTGGGGCACAGAGTGCTCGAAAATCACCAACCAACAAATACAACAACTCAAATTCAATTATTACCCAATCATTCCTACCATCATTTATCATCACTAAATCTCATTAAATGCAACGTAATCATACCCAATCATTACATACCAAAATTGAAAACAACATAAGACCACATTTATTACTAAACACAATTTTAATCATAATGAATGAGTAAATCCAACAACATTAACATAACTGTGCATAAGATTAACATATGAGATAAATTAAACATGAAACAAGAGTAGTAAACTGACAACGTCAAATATTGTCGTGTCTAGTAGTACTTTTTAGAGTCTTTCGTTCTACTTTTTACGGGTCATTAGCTATGTCTTATGTTAATTTTAATTTTTGTAATAATGTTAGTATTTAGTATTTTAAGTCAATTTGGAGAGTCAAATCCCGAAAGTCAATAAAAGTCAAACCCAAAAACCAGAGACCCAAAAACCCGGAACTTGAAGTGGGCTAGCAAGGAATCATCAAGGTTTGAAGACCAAGCCCAATGGGTCAATGGAAGTCAAGGCGGGGTCAATATCCAT